>CM050172.1:29297632-29467632 GCA_027410445.1 Discoglossus pictus | reverse complement strand
TCCCCTCCCCTGCCATCTTATATTTGTCCATTTTTTCTACCCCCTTCATCTGTCTCTCTTTCCTTATCCACAACTCTATCTAATCTACCATTTCATTCCTCTCATTTTCTCCCTGTCTCTTCATCTCTCCTTCGCCCTCCTTTACTGCTATCTTCCTCCCTTCCTTCCTTCTCCATCTTTTTTCTCTTTTGTTCAATCTTCTTTGCCCTTTCTCTTCTTCTCCCCCCTCTCCTTCTTCCCCCCTCTTCTATCTCCCTCTTTTTCAGTTTATCTCCTTTATTCATCCCTGGATTCTATCACTCCCTTCTCTATATGCCCTTATTCATCACTCTTCTTCTTTCTCTCAAATTTTCCCTCTTTCCCACTCATCTCTCCCCTTTCTGTCTCCCCTTTTTCTCTATTTTCTCTTGTCCATTCTCCTCCTTCTTTCCTTCCTTTTATCTCCCTCTTCTTTCTCCCATTGTCTCCTTCTCTCTCTTCTTTCCTCTCTATCAATCATCTTTTCCTTCCCAACTTTTCCCCCTCTATCCCTTCTATCTCTCCATGTTGTCTTTATTTATCTCCAACTTCCTTCCCTCCTCCAATTTCTCCCACTATCCTCTCCCCCCTTCTCTTTCCATCCTCTTACACCTATTTCTCTCTCCCCTTTCTCTCTTCCTTTCCCCATTTTTCTCTTACCCATTCTCTGACCCTCCCTTCTCTCACTCCTTTTCATTCCCGTACTCTCGTTCCCCTCCTTTCTCTCATGTCTTTTCTCTCACCCCTACTCTCTTTCGCTCATAACTCCTATCCGTCATTTCTCCCAACCCTACTCAACATGCCCTATCCTCCCTTTTTTTCTCAACCTCTCCCTATTACTTTTCCCATTCCCTCTTTTTCTGTCTCCACCTTCTCTCACCGCAACTTCCCTCTACCCCTTTTCTCCTTCCTATCTTATTCCACACTCATCTCTCTTTCCACCTCCCCTCTCTCTCTGCACCCCCCATCACTGTCTCTAAACCCCCTTCTCTCGCCCTTCCAAGAGAGGTCGTGAGGGCAAGTGTTTTTGCACCAGGGCCCTACATTACTAGTTCTACCATTGCCCTTTAATGTTATTTTTAGCTGAATCATATATATAGTTGTCATAATTGCGATTTTGTTGGTAACACTATGTTAAAAGTTACGGGTTGCGCCAAGGGCGCTCATTGCGAGGCCCGAAAGCTCCTGCAATGAATTCCGAAGGTGCATATCGCGAGGTCCGTTAAGTAGATGGCGGGGGGTGGAAGACTCGTAATGAGCGCGAAGGCACTCATTGCGAGGCCCGCAATGAGTGCCTAAGGTGCTCATCGCGAGGCCCGCAACTTAGAGGGGGGGGGAGAGGCTCACAATGAACGTCGAAGGCTTGCAAGAGAGGCTCTGAACGGCTTCCGAGTTATGGACTAGAAAAAAAAAAGCAGACTTTTTTTTAAGCCCGTAACTTGCAAGCCGTTGGGAGGCTAGGAGCAATAGTGATTTAGGATTCAAGCTTTGCGGGCTTGAAAAAAATGACAGGTTTAACCGCCGCCAAGCCCGCAAATGTTTTCAAAGGTGTGGGAGGGGGCCCAAGAGAGACAGGGGAGGGAGAGGGTGGAAAAGAGATGCAGGGGAGGGAGAGAGGGGGAAGAGACAAAGTGGAGGGAGGGGGGGAAGAGACATGGGAGAGGGAGAGGGGGGAAGAGACCAATGGGAGGGAGAGGGGGGGAAAGAGACACAGGGGAGATGGGGGGGGAGACACAGGGGATGGAGATAAGGCAAAAAAAAACACTCATGGCAGGGGGAGGGGGGCAAAGAAATATGGGAGGGAGAGGGGGAAAGAGACAGCATTGCCAGGCTTTAGTTGCTAGTATAATATATTTTCCATGTAAATACAGTATTGTAATGTATAAAATATTCTCTTTTTGAAAATGTGCAGTTCCAGTGGTTCTAAAGTCTCCAGATGTTATAAAACACAGAATGAGATGTCTATATATTTGCACAGAAATCCTGAAACAGACACCAAAGTTGAATATTTTATTATAGTATTTACAAGAACAAGTATATATACTAAGCAATCTGTTTTTAGTAAAATAAATAAATAATTCATTAAATATTTTACCTACTCATGTAATTGTATATCTCCATTGTTGTCTTCTGTTATTCTTCTCTTCTCGGAGCACATACTTCTTGTCATATAGGTGGGATTCTTGGAGGCTGAGAATCGCTCATTGCCAGTGGTTTCCATTGGTACTAGACGTACTAACCAATCACAGATCTGTAAGTTGCTAGTACATGTAGTAATAATAGAAACACTGTAGGCAAACCTTTGTTTGGCACCATTTGGCCTTGTTAATACAATGATGTTTTGATATGCATACACTTAGGTAGTTTATTTTAATAATAAAACTGGAAATCCTTTAAGGAAGATTAAATCAAATGTGGAAATGTACAGGTGGTGAAGAGGGTCTGGGGCCCTGGCTTATACATTTGTACTGATGGCGGCACTATCTATATATATATATATGCAATGGTACCTCAGGTAACACAGTTAATCTGTTCCGGACGGGACGGTGTAACCCGAAAACGGTGTATCCCATGGTAGCATTTCCCATAGTAATCAATTTAAATTCAATAAACCCTTTCTGGACCCCAGAATTTTCACAATTCAGTTTGAACTGATGCTCTTGTTTTTCGATATAAATTCCCTTAAGACAAAACAGAAATTCACTTTACCTGTACAGTGAGGACTTGAGGGCCCAATGGCATGGTGGGGATGTAGAAGAGGAGAAGGAGGACACAGGTTATTGCTTGAAACTTTGGCTCTTATAGGCACAGGCTGGGCACACTGGCTCATAGACACAGGCTGTGTACATTGGCACATAGGCACAGGCTGTTTCAGCTCTTACCGGCACAGACAAATTGGGCTCTTGCAGGCACTCGCAAATTGGGCTCTTGGAGGCACTTGCAGGCAAAGACTAAAAGGCAATTGCAATTACAGTGTTTACAGCTTGCTTCCTTTCGCATTCAATCACACGATCGCGTGTACAGCAGTGTTTGCCTTGTTCCTTCTTTCAGTTTCATAACCCAAGGTAGCGTTATAACCCGAGGCAGAAAATTGCAGAGGAGAAGCGGTATAACCCGAAAACAGTGTAACCCGAGGGCGTTGTGACCCGAGGTACCACTATACATAAATATAAATATATATATGTATATATATATATATATATATAGTAAATAAATAGTACATCTGTGTTCACATTTGAATGTCTAAAACAAGTTAAAAAACTGCTTCCAGCTCAGAATTCCGATAAAAACAGTTATAACACTGCATTCTGGGAAGCTGAGCTGGGACATGCAAATGCCCACAAATGCCTCGCTCTATATATATATATATATACTAGAATATTACCCATCAAAAAATGACGGCAATGAAATTGTAAGTGAGCTGTTTGGTGCATGGTAATGAAATAAATAATACATTAATAAAGTAATATACTTTACCTATTTTTAAGTAATATATGCAGGAAGCATTGTGTTGAAGAGCTGGCAATCTGTTTTCATGTTGCTGCAGCATACAATGTGTGTTTTCTGTGCTGTGGAGCTGCTGTGTAAGTGTGAGCAATGTGTGCAGTGTGTAGTGTAATAGTGTGCATGCGCAAAGGGAAATCCGTTAGGGTAGCTGTGTACTTCCGGATTGTGTTGTTGTTAGTGTTGTAAAATGGCGCTTAATGTGTGGTACGCGGCTGTGGCTGATTTAGCGTCCTTGTTCTTGGATCTCGGCTTTTTTGGAAAATGTGTTTCGTGGTGTTTTGCTTCTATAGGGTCCTGTAGCCTCTTTTTCGTTTTTTTCGGCGGCCATTTTTTCTCTTGCTTAGGTGATTTTCGAGTGTCTAAACTCTGTAATTTGGACTTAAATGCAGGTGTAACTTCACTTGTAGAGGTCCTGGGCGGCCCCTCTTGCTGTGGGTAAGCTTTTTATGTGTTTGTTGTGTGTATTTCTTGTGTTTCTAATGTTTTCTGGTTCGCACGGGTCGGCCGTTAAAGTTGTATCTTTGGGAGGTCGTAGTGTTTTTTTTTTCTAAGTCCCTCGTCTCGTATTTGTTTGTCGTAAGTCCGTAAATGTTGCGATAGTAACAATCCGCATGCTCACAACTATATATGTGAAATATATATATATATATATATATATATATATATATATATATATATACCGTATTTTTCGCCGTATAAGACGCACTTTTTCTTCCCCAAAACTGGGGGAGGAAAGTTGGTGCGTCTTATACGGCGAATATGCCTTTTGAAACTGCCTCTGTCCTCTTGATTTCACCCCAGCGCTTCCTACCAGCATCGCGTCGGCCGGTGCGTCCTAGTGACGTCACACACGCAACGCTGCAGTACACGTGGAGTGCTGGAAGGAAGCGCTGGGGTGAGATCAAGATGGCAGAGATCAGAAGGAAGGTGAGGATCAGGAGGATCAGGGGGGTCAGGGAGGATCAGGAGGGTCAGGGAGGGTCAAGGGCTCCCAAATGCTGCAGTATATGGATATGTATGTGTATGTGTGTGTGTGTGTGTGTGTATGTATGTATGTATGTGTGTGTGTATGTATGTGTGTGTGTGTGTATGTATGTGTGTGTATGTGTGTGTATGTGTGTGTATATATGTATGTATGTGTATGTATATTTATGTGTGTATGTATATGTATGTATGTGTATCTATAAAGGTGAGGATCAGGAGGGTCAGGGAGGATCAGGAGGGTCAGGGAGGGTCAATGGCTCCCAAATGCTGCAGTATATGGATATGTATGTATGTATGTGTGTGTGTATGTATGTGTGTGTGTATGTATGTGTGTGTATGTGTGTGTATATATGTATGTATGTGTATGTATATTTATGTGTATATGTATGTATGTGTATCTATATATATATATATATATATATATATATTTGTGTGTAATGTAGGTGTGTATCTGTGTGTAAAGTGTATTTGTGTTTGAGTGTATTTGTGTTTGATTCAGATTTTTTTTTTCTTGTTTTCCTCCTCTAAAAACTAGGTGCGTCTTATCTGCCGGTGCGTCTTATAGGGCGAAAAATACGGTATATATACACACACAGTGGATATAAAAAGTCTACACACCCCTGTTAAAATGTCAGGTTTCTGTAAAAAAATGAGACAAAGATAAATCATTTCAGAACTTTTTCCACCTTTAATGTGACCTATAAACTGTACAACTCAATTGAAAAACAAGCTGAAATCTTTTAGGTAGAGGGAAGAAAAAATATAAAAATAAAATAATATGGTTGCATAAGTATGCACACCCTTAAACTAATACTTTGTTGAAGCACCTTTTGATTTTATTACAGCACTCCGTCTTTTTGGGTATGAGTCTATCAACACGGCACATTTTGACTTGGCAAGATTTGCCCACTCTTCTTTGCAAAAACACTCCAAATCTGTCAGATTGCGAGGGCATCTCCTGTGCACAGCCCTCTTCAGATCACCCCACAGATTTTCAATCGGATTCAGGTCTGGGCTCTGGCTGGGCCATTCCAAAACTTTAATCTTCTTCTGGTGAAGCCATTCCTTTGTTGATTTGGATGTATGCTTTGGGTCGTTGTCATACTGAAAGATGAAGTTCCTCTTCATGTTCAGCTTTCTAGCAGAAGCCTGAAGGTTTTGTGCCAATATTGACTGGTATTTGGAACTGTTCATAATTCTCTCTATCTTAACTAAGGCCCCAGTTCCAGGTGAAGAAAAACAGCCCCAAAGCATGATGCTGCCACCACCATGCTTCACTGTGGGTATGGTGTTCTTTTGGTGATGTGCAGTGTTGTTTTTGCGCCAAACATATCTTTTGGAATTATGGCCAAAAAGTTAAACCTTGGTTTCATCAGACCATAACACCTTTTCCCACATGCTTTTGGGAGACTTCAGATGTGTTTTTGCAAAATGTAGCCTGGCTTGGATGTTTTTCTTCTTAAGAAAAGGCTTTCGTCTTGCCACTCTACCTCATAGCCCAGACATATGAAGAATACAGGAGATTGTTGTCACATGTACCACACAGTCTGTACTTGCCAGATATTCCTGCAGCTCCTTTAAAGTTGCTGTAGGCCTCTTGGTAGCCTCCCAGACCAGTTTTCTTCTGGTCTTTTCATCAATTTTGGAGGGAGCTCCAGTTCTTGGTGATGTCACTGTTGTGCCATATTTTCTTCACTTGATGATGACTGTCTTCACTGTGTTCCATGGTATATCTAATGCCTTGGAAATTCTTTTGTACCCTTCTCCTGACTGATACCTTTTAACAATGAGATCCCTCTGATGCTTTGGAAGCTCTCTGTGGACCATGGCTTTTGCTGGGGGATGAGACTAAGAAAATTTCAGAAAAGACCAACTAGAGCAGCTGAAGTTTATTTGGGGTTAATCAGAGGCACTTTAAATGATGGCAGGTGTATGCTGACTCCTATTTAACATGATTTGGAATGTGATTGCTTTATTCTGAACACAGCTACATCCCCAGTTATAAGAGGGTGTGCAGACTTATGCAACCACATTATTTGTCTTTTTTATTTTTCTTCCCTCCACCTAAAAGATTTCAGTTTGTTTTTCAATTGAGTTGTACAGTTTATAGGTCACATTAAAGGTGGAAATTATTTATCTTTGTTTAATTTTTTTACAGCACAGATACCTGACATTTTAACAGGGGTGTGTAGATTTTTTATATCCACTGTATATATATATATATATATATATATATATATATATATATATATATATATATATATATATATATATATATATATATATATATACTCTCCCCTATAAACAAATATTAAAAGTACCCTGTTACCCCAGGCTGCAGTGGACCCTGGTGCTTTGAACATGCTGCATCTTCAAACTTTCCTTATTTGCCCTTCAATGAGGAATTTACCTTGGAAGTTGAGATATAATAGATATGGGAAGTCTATATAAGATAACAATGTTAATGACCAGGCTACATCTAATTGCATTTAATAGTTGGTAAATAAAAGGTTGTTTTTACTTTTTATCATTTTAAAACATTTAGCTCCTATTTTTGTCATACTGGACTCCTTTGTCCCTTTTATAAAACACTGAATGTGATCTCTGTATGTTTATGAATCAATTTATATAAACTAAACGCCGCAGAACGCAGTGATTTCGCCCTGCACGGCTGCTCTTGTTTACATGTTTGTCCTGTGTAGTAATTTAATTAATGTATTGAGATCCTGGGACTGTCCTCTGTCCTCAGGGTGTAATCAGCAGGAGGCAATGAAGCAACACACCTCACCCCAGAGCAGTTAGCAAATTAACAGCAGAGATCGCTAATTGGGAGAAAGAACCAAGAAGCCACAATCTGATGCATGGAAAAGTCAGAGGTCACTGAAGGACATTGTGTGAATTAATCACTAAGATGCACTAGCAGCATATGATATATGGACCAAGTGCCTTATTGCTTTTAAACCACCTGGAATGTCTTGCTTGATTATAGTCTGAGAAATTAAACAAGGTCATTAGCTTCAGTGTTGGAGTTAGGAAATGGAGGGCCCCAGTGCAAAATAATTTGAGGACCCCCTTGCAACTTGGCTTCGTCATACCCAGAGGAAGGGGGTCCAACTCAGCTCCAGAATCCTTCTGCCATGGTTGCAGGAATCCTCCCTTGGACAATGGACTGGATGGGCTTCTCGGTCACTGGCTTCTATTCCAGGACCATCAGGATACATAGGCTATAACCTCTAAATATAAAGGATATTATCATGATCATGTCCCCTAGAAGAGTGTGTCATTTATAGACACCTGCCCTTAACCAGCTACCTCAATCAGCCCCTGTAATACCTCACTAGCTAATTTGAGGTGGGGGTATGACTTAATCACATCACCGAATGTGCTGGTAATTATATCACAAATTCAAACACATTCAAAGTTCCCTTCTAAACTAGTTATCTCACTTAAACTATTTTAATCCCATCAGGCAAGTCGTTATCAAGATGGGCCCTTTTCCTCTTCCCCTATGCAAGAGATTGGCAGCAGCAGTGCCGCCGCCGCCAACCGCTAGTATTTCAGAATATTGCTGCACGTTGCAAATAAGAAACATAGCAAAAGCCTTGCTGTTGATTTAGAGCCGCAGAGTTGCGCCACGTTGGAAGGGGGAATAATTATAGGTCTTCCCTGAGACCTGATGGCGCCATCTAGCGGATACTTTCTGGCACTGCATCTGCCAGTGCTGGCAATTTCTTGCGCATACACAACGGTATAGATCCTCAAGATGTACAGTCAATGCTTCAAATGTTGTGTCTCTGGTGATGGAATTATCTGGGAGTGGAATGATGATCAGAAAAGCAGATCTTGACAACCCTTTGTTGATCAGATAACATTTCTATAGAGTAATGATCTGTCATGCTTTAATAAATTAAGATTCCTTATCTACTTCTAGCAGCAGAGGGACCCTAAGCTGTTGTGGGCAATGGTGCTTTGCACTTACTGCACCAGCAGTAGCTCATCCACTGATTTTTCCCCCCATATTTCAGTTGTTTCTGACTCTCTGTGACCTCATGTATTATAACACACCAGGACATCTTTATGTCCATGGTCATAGTGGTCCACTTGGTATTCATGGCAGAAATACTGATTTGGGTTGCCAGTTCCTTCTCCGGTGGACAACAGCATACATCTCCTGGTATTCCTAGGTGGTCTCCAATCCAAGTACTGACCATGCTCAACCGTGTATGGCATCAGAGTTCCCTGACTGGAATTGAACACAGGTCACAGGGGTGAAAGCACCGAATCCTAATCACTGAACCACTAGTGAACCCTATTGGCAGATATACAATCCCTCAGTTACATTATTCTACACATAATTCCCTCTTTTGTTAAAATATATTAAAGGGACTTTGTCGCCCGAAAATCATTTTTTTTTTAGGTTATTTCTTAAGAAAATGAAAAAATAGCTATATGCTGCATTTTTCTCGGCCTGGAAAATTCCACACTGTAGTTACTCTATCACATATAATAGTTGTCAAACTACGAAATGTAGTTCGGGCCGCAAATGCGGACCCTCGCAAAGCGAGGGGCCGCATTTGCGAAAGGTGGAGGCTCCAACGTCGGCTGCAATGAGCCAAAGACTCATTGCAGGCCGAAAATGCGGACTCTCACAAATCGAGGGGCCACATTTGAGGAGGTGGAGGCTCTACGGCGCCTCACAAGCGGCCACAAACACCCACAGAAGTGGGACTTTGAAAAAAGAACCTCTATCACTCAATGATTAAATATGGACTTACACAAAAAATCCGAGCCGCAGGACCTTAACCGCCGAACCGAGCACAGCGGAAAACATAAAAAAATCACTAAATATACACAAAAATGAAATAAAAACATTACCCACAACAAGGGGGGGCACCCAGGACGTCTGGATGTCAGGTTACACCTGATTTAAGTCCAATTTACCGAGTTTAGACACTCGAAAATCCCCTAAGCGAGAGAAAAAATGGCCCCCGAAAAAAACGTAAACGAGGCTTCAGGACCCCTAAAGCTGCAAAACACCACCAAGCACATGGATGCTGCAGGAACATCACAACAGATTGTCAGCTCTTCAGCACATTGCTTGCTGCATATATTAATTACAAATAGGTAAAGTATATTAAGTTATCACTTCATTAGTTAATTAATTATCAAAAAAAAATACATATACACAAAAAAAAAACACCACAGTATCACAATAAACCACAAAACCCTTCACTACTCGCCTCACAAGGAGCGCCAACGGTGCTCATAGGACACAAGCTACATCAGGCGACAGGCTTGGAATAAGCGCAAAAAGGAGCGCCTCTGATAACAAAAAATACACCAACGAGAGGCTCGCAATGAGCGCCGAAGGATCTCAGACGACCAAAACACTTACTGTCTGTGGCAAGCAGCATTACCTGCATTACAATTTTATTGCCGTCATTTTTGACAGGCAAGTCGCTAGTTATATATAATGAGCATCTCCCACATATTAATTAGCCACTTTGATGTGCTAATTATGATTACAGTGTTATCAGGCAACTGAACCTCTGTCCCACCCTTATCAAGCACTCTGAGCCGTGCATTAGCATACTGAGACGCACATTAGCATACTGAGATGCACGTTAGCATACTGAGATCCACATTAGCATACTGAGACGTACGTTAGCATACTGAGACATACGTTGGCATACTGAGATGTGCTGAGAGGAGCGCCTCTGATAACAAAAAATACACCAACGAGAGGCTCGCAATGAGCGCCGAAGGATCTCAGACGACCAAAACACTTACTGCCTGTGGCAAGCAGCATTACCTGCATTACAATTTTATTGCCGTCATTTTTGACGGGCAAGTCGCTAGTTATATATAATGAGCATCTCCCACATATTAATTAGCCACTTTGATGTGCTAATTATGATTACAGTGTTATCAGGCAACTGAACCTCTGTCCCACCCTTATCAAGCACTCTGAGCCGTGCATTAGCATACTGAGACGCACATTAGCATACTGAGACGTACGTTAGCATACTGAGATGCACGTTAGCATACTGAGACGTACATTAGCATAGTGAGATGCACATTAGCATACTAAGATGCACATATGGCTACTGAGATATACATTAGCATAGTGAGATGCGCATTAGCATACTGAGATGCATATATGGCTACTGAGATGTACATTAGCATAGTGAGATGCACATTAGCACACTGAGCTGCACATTAGCATACTGAGACGCACATTAGCATACTGAGACGTACGTTAGCATACTGAGATGCACATTAGCATACTGAGACGTACATTAGCATAGTGAGATGCACATTAGCACACTGAGATGCACATATGGCTACTGAGACGCACATTAGCATACTGAGATGTACATTAGCATACTGAGACGCACATTAGCATACTGAGATGTACATTAGCATACTGAGACGCACATTAGCATACTGAGATGTACCTTAGCATACTGAGACGCACATTAGCTTACTGAGATGCACATTAGCATTCTGAGATGTAAATTAGCATACTGAAATGCACATTAGCATACAGAGAAGTACATTAGCATACTGAGATGTACATTAGCATACTGAGACGCACATTAGCTTACTGAGATGCACATTAGCATACTGAGATGTAAATTAGCATACTGAAATGCACATTAGCATACAGAGAAGTACATTAGCATACTGAGATGTACATTAGCATACTGAGATGTACATTGGCTTACTATGATGCACATTAGCATACTGAGATGCACATTAGCATACTGAGTTGTACATTAGCATACTGAGATGCACATTAGCATACTGAGATGTACATTAGCTTACTATGATGCACATTAGCAAACTGAGATGCACATTAGCATACTGAGTTGCACATTAGCATACTGAGATGCACATTAGCATACTGAGACGCACATTAGCATACTGAGAAGTACATTAGCATACTGAGATGCACATTAGCATACTGAGATGCATATTAGCATACTGAGATGTACATTAGCATACTGAGACGCACATTAGCATACTGAGATGCACGTTAGCACACTGAGATGCACATTAGCATACTGAAACATACGTTAGCATACTGAGAAGTACATTAGCATACTGAGATGCACATTAGCATACTGAGATGCACGTTAGCATACTGAGATGTACACTAGCTTACTGAGATGCACATTAGCATACTGAGACGCACATTAGCATACTGAGATGCACATTACCATACTGAGATGTACATTAGCATACTGAGATGCACATTAGCATACTGAGATGTACATTAGCATACTGAGATGCACATTAGCATACTGAGACGCACATTAGCATACAGAGAAGTACATTAGCATACTGAGATGTACATTAGCATACTGAGATGCACATTAGCATACTGAGACGCACATTAGCATACTGAGATGCACATTAGCATACTGAGACGCACATTAGCATACAGAGAAGTACATTAGCATACTGAGATGCACATTAACATACTGAGATGTACATTAGCATACTGAGATGCACATTAGCATACTGAGACACACATTAGCATACTGAGACGCACATTAGCATACTGAGATGCACATTAGCATACTGAGACGCACATTAGCATACTGAGACGCACATTAGCATACTGAGACGCACATTAGCATACTGAGATGCACATTAGCATACTGAGACACACATTAGCATACTGAGACGCACATTAGCATACTGAGACGCACATTAGCATACTGAGATACACATTAACATACTGAGGCACAAAATCAATTCTAAATATTTCAGTAATGATTTATTGTAGAGAAATTATTTATTGTATTGTTTTTTTTAATTAAATCAACTTCTTATTGCGGTGGCAAAGTCCCTTTGTAGGGCCACTGTAGTTTGGAGAAAATGTCACATATTTGCTAAGTATGTACAATATAACAATATTAGCATGTATGCAAGGCAGGCACATATATATGATATTTATAGGTGTTATTGAGCATCCTATCTTAGACTGCTAGTGTGTGTCTGTAGCCTGAGGGGAGAGAGTCCTATGAAGCCTTACTCTTCCATAGAATTCTATTATCAAGAGTGCTATATAGAGAACGAAACAGAGATCTTATCTGAATCAACCGCTCCTCCCTAATCATTGTAGCAACAAAGTCACAATGCATGCCATCATTACATCAACATTTAATACCATAGTTACATTTTTAACCCTTTATTTATTTATTTTAAATAATGTAAAACACTTGGCGGATAATCAGGTCAAGGTCTTCAATATTATAAATATTTCAGTGGCCCTATAACCGTAAGTCTTTACCCTGTTTAGCTCAAAAGCCGCTCGTATGAACGTATAACAGAGGTATTTTATCTTTTGTAGTCGTGTCTCTGTGTACAGCTGGTAAATAGATTTTCCATGGGGATTTGGTGATTCTGTTTGCACAGTGTATCTCATATTTTCCGAACCTTTGAGTGCTGCATAACAAACATGGCTGATGATTATAGCTGCAGGTCGATGGTGCGGCTCCCATCTCATTCACTGCTGCTGTTAGAATGTATTAACCCTCTGGCTGCAAACCATTACATTGTGACAACATAATATTATCCTGTCCACTTTCAATCTCTCTATATTATTATTTTACGCTGATACTATTTCTTTCCCTCCCCATAAAGGACCACTGCACAATGGAAACAAAAAAGTGATGCAACTAGTTTTTTAATAAAAAATACATTTTGATGGCTCTGCAGGACCCTGGAGGAATCCATGATACATTGGTGGAAGCTGTGTGTTTGAGAGGGGTGTTTACATTAATAGAGAACTGTTGTTGCATTGAATGATGCAAGCTGTCTGCCTCTGGGCCAGTGCGGGTGAAGGGATATGGTGTAAATTTCAATTGTGTACAGTTATCAAAAGATTCTGGACTTCTGCCTCCTCTTCCACTGATAAATACAACCCCTCCCCCATCATCCAGCTCTCAGGATGTGATGTAGCAAACACAAAATGGATTCCTGTATTTAAAAATTCTTATTTTCCCAGAAAGTACTTTATTTCCACAGCCTACACAGCTTCTAAAATTCTTAGGGCCTCATTTAATTGCGATTTGGCCAATTGAATAGGGCTCTAAATAAGCACATAATATATATTTTTTGAAGAAGTTTTTAGTTAGTAAGCATCTATCCAAAAGCAAGGTTTTCACTAACCAAAAACTTCTTTAAAAAATATATATTATGTGCTTATTTAGAGCCCTATTCAATTGGCCGAATTGCAATTGAATGAGGGCCTTAGTTTGGTGTATATTTTACATGTATTTTTTTGTGAATTGCAGTGGTCCTTCAAGTGACATAGCCAAGGTCTAAGTAACTATAGAAATAGAAAGTACACATATTCATATTTATTCACAACATTACTGGTTGTTATTAAGCATTTTGTGTGCACATTTAAGATAAGCTTTAAAGTTGGATATTTTAAGAATACATTATCTATACACGACCTCCCTCTAACAAAAGCATTAATGAACTCTGTCAAGAAGAGCATGTCCACTTGGATAAGTAGTAATAGTCACAGATACTTGTCCATTTGTTAAAGTCTTATAATATTCTAATCTATACAAATTGTTCAAGCACTTTTTCCTTATTATCTCCAGATTTTGGGCCTGGCGACTGGTCCCCTATGTACACTAGTCACAGTGACCAAATGGACCAAAAGCTATTATGATAGCCATAGAGAATGTCATAACCCATGGGAGGGGGTCTGCTTTATCCCCCAAACCTCCTGCCTTCAGCTACAAGAATTCTCCCTCAGGATCGTGAGAGAGGAGGGATTCTCATAGCCAAGAGGTCATATCAGAATCATCAATAGGGGCATCAGTAACACAGGATCAGCTTAACCTGTACAATCTGCTCTTCAGTGGGCTTGAAAAGGCCAGGGAGACCAATCTTAACCCACATATCCGTTTATCTATTCCTTTCATCTTCTAAAATAGCATCATCAGTTTAGGATGCAGATCCCATCTGGTTCATCAATCCCCTTCTCATAGCGCAGAGGATCAGAATAGAAAGTGATTATAGCCTGGTAAAAATAATATTCCCTCTAAATGAGCTTACCATGCATATGTGTCTAAATAAAGCATAATGTTTATTCCTTGAGCCTCATTTTTATACATTTCTCTAATATAATAAAACAATGGTATATTTACATAGGTCATTCCTGCGCCAATAAGCAGTGAATCACTTTCTTAGACAAACACAAGTTTCACACCTTCTGCCCCTTTGAATTACTCCCATTTGGGCTAGGACTGGTTCCAAGGACACAGCTCCAGCCTGTCTATTTCCCCAGCTAGGTGCAGAGTAGTCTACGTCCCCAGGTATCAGCTATCTTCAATCAGGATTTGGGCGCTCCAGGGGTTTATTAGATAAAGTGAGCACTGGAGCCAGATTATTTTGGGTGTTGAGATCCAACCTGAGTAGGGGAATATTTTTATTAGCTTAATGCAATCGATGCACCCAAAAACACACTTTACAAACAAAATAATGGCCCTACAAATGGAAAATGGACCCAGAGCCCTCTAGGCTCATATAACCTGGTGGCATACAACCAGAGCTTGGGGAAAAACATCACACAACATTACAAATCCACTGTTGTTTTTGGTGGTCAGGGGAATTCACCCTGGCGGGTTACGACAGAGACATTCATCATAGAGGATTATTTCACTTTGTTTATTGGTGAAAGGACCCAACTACAGTTGTTAACCTGTTATCTTTTCTAATGTTTCCCCAAGCCCTTATTATATGCATTGGACCCCGCAACAATTATTTCCACCAGGTCAACTGAGCATAGAGTGCTCTGGGTCAATCTTACATTTTTAGGATGATTATTTTATGTGTGTAAATATTGCATTGAGTCAATAAATTTTTTTTGAGGGTAGCCAGTAGTCTCTTCCAGTAGCCAACTGCAAAACTTTATCTCAGGGCCGGGCTAGGTTTCTGGCTGAATTTGAATTTGTGGTAAGCTGTAGATTGAACTCCATAGACTTCTATGGGAGATCCACGTATTATTATTATTATTGTTTATTTATAACGTGCCAACATATTCCATAGCGCTGTACATATGATAAGTTCCAGGCAAAAGTAAATACAAATCAAAACATAACTAAGCAAGGAGGGCTCTGTCTTTGAGCCTCGACTCCAGTGTCCATAGTGCTTTCCCCAAAGCACCCTGCAGGATTGAAACTCGCAGACTTACGGATCTAATTAAGTCATCAAGTATAGTTAACAAGGCTGCCAGACATCAAATGAAACCATTTGTTTCAATAGACAAAGATCAAGTGGTGTCAAGTGCTTTGCAAGTAATATAACTTTGATCCTTTGTCTTGCGGTTAACCGATAATTGGAAAAACCTGACCTTAGCCATTGTTCCTGACCCACACATTCCATGTTATAGGGAACCCAAATTGATAGAAATGTTATGGAAGTCCTGGGCAGTGTTTACAATTAGGAGCCACTTCAACTCCTCTAGCGAACTCCTCTTAGACTTAATAAAGGTATCTATGCTCTAGAGGAGGTAGGCTGGGGAGCTGGTATACCCAAACGCAATTTCCCCTAATCACATTGGGCCCAAAGAATACCCCTTCCCCACTAACAGGGCCCACCATCCAGCAGAGCAACCTCCACTAGATTCCCCAAATAACGGGAGACCTTCTCCCTATGTACAGCCTGTATTCATGGTTTCCCCACCTGGGTTAGGACACTCTGGCTCCAGTGTTCACAGTACACTAACAAACCCCTGCTATGCCCAGACAGGTACCGGAGTTGTCTGACCATAAACTCCTCCGCACCTACACAGGGAAATAGAGAGGCGGGCGCTGGGCCGTTGGTGGAAGTCCGAGTCCACATGGGCAATTAAAGTACCAAAAGAAGTTAAACTCTAATTGTGTTAGGGAATCTGATCTTTTGGTGTATGGCATGGAAACTGCTTAAAAAGGTGAACCAAGGGATAAAGATTATGTTCATCATGCTTATCAAAGGATCATTTCTGCAACTTGTCTTGGAACGTGGTAACGTGGCCTAAGAATCTGCAACGTGTCCTAACATTCTTCTAAGCTGTGTGAGGGGATACTGAACCTAGACAACCTGTGGTAGGATCAGCCTAGCGACCTTCTCAAGCCCAACAAAGAGAAGGTTATGACAGCCCCATATATAAATGGTAATTCAGCAAAAAAATATTCATTAACCCTATCCCTTCCATTGGATCCTGTAGAGGAGGGGTACACACGTTTATTCCTGCAGGGCCACACACAAGCCTGGATTAGAAGATTCTTTCTGTTGACAGTTGGGTCAATCAGGATGACTGAAGAAGTGATTAACTCACCTGTGAGCAGCAATGATATCCTCAAATCCTGGCATGTGTTTGTCCATGTATGACTGGACTTGTGCACACCTGATGTAGAGCCATGACATTATAAACTATATATTATTGTCAAGCACAATGTTTAAAGTAGAAGCTTCCCCTAAAACAAAGTGTTCTTATATGAAAGAGTTCACTTTTGTATATGGGTAAAAGTTTTAGCACCTTTTATTGCCACAAGTCTTCTGTATATTAGATGATGTGAGCTGCTGAATAACACAGAACATAAATGTAACTACTATCACAGCTTAGAAGTCAGCTGTAGTTTAGATCCAACCAGCTCAGCATTCTAAGTGACAGTGACAAAACTTCAACTTAAAATGGCAGCTCCCGCGCTCTCAAAAATCATGGAGGAGTAACTGGCAAATTAGACAAGTTGCTAACTTTTACATAAAAAGTTAATCTTCTCTATGACCATTATTTTAACATAAAGAAACTTAATTTAGGTGAAACTTGCCCTTTAAAGAACTCCTTACATTTTAAAGAAAGTTCACAGCCCTATAAAATACTCAATAGAGCAGTAATTCCCAACACCCTGCTCAAGGATCCCCATGCAGGTCATGATTTTAGTTTAACACTGTGTGTATAGCTTATAGCGAGGCAGTTAGGGTGTAGAACCTCTAATTGCCTCATCTGTATTCACATAATATTAAACCTAAATCATGACCTAGTCATGGAGGATTGGGAGTCAATGTACTGTATTATTATAATGTAGGCTGACATGTCCCACTTTGGAGATATCAACTAAGCCAACGCTATGCATGTGAAACACGATAGCCTGCATCACAGCCGTGTGACAGGCAGGCTGAATTGGTGCTGGATACAGTAGAACTACTAAAGATACACTGATATCTCTATTTACCTTAAAGAAGCACATTGTAAACATAACAACATTATTTTTGCTAAATCAATATCGCTGCAGGAGTTAAAACAGTATTATTCCAAACCCTGTACAAACTGCTTTTGTAAGTTATCAAGTTTAGTTTGCCATGTACAAAACAACTGACCATACTGGTCCTTTTTATTTTTATTTTTATGGAGGCAAGTAAAATATTAGCAGTGATATATAGGAAATCATAAATTGTGGTTATGATGTATTGCCCAGTCAATTGGGAAGCGTTTGGGATCCTCTTCAATGAGATCTGAAGTCCTGTAATAAAGAAAAGAATACAAAGAGTTAAACAGAGATGATTAAAATTAACTTACCTGCAGATATAAAAGGTCATGCAGCCAGTCAGCAACAAGTCCCGATGAAGCACCTGCGAAACGTGCGTTGACCTGTTTCCAGGGCATCCGTTATCATTTTAAATCTTTTTATTATAGTTTATATAAAAATTCCTCACAAACAATTTTATTCATACAATACTTTACAGAAATAAAGATAGCATAATTAGAGTCATGCAGATATACATAGTTACAGCTAGTGTATTAATTACGTTATTATTCAAGGAAGTATACAGAGAGATATCAGCGATATAAAAATAAGTCAAACCCCTTAGAATCTTATACTCAGATTAATCTATATTATACTCATCCCAAACAGTCCATTTTGTTGCTAGTTTTTTCCTATGTGTTTTATACAATATAAGACCCTTCTCTAGTTCTCTATTTCGCTCAACTCTTCTTTCAAAATCTAACCAGGTTGGAGCCTTTTTGGTCTTCCACGCTTTAGCTATAAGCCATTTACACACCATTAGAATATGAAGAAGCAGCACACGCTATGAAGAAACAGCGTTCCTGGTGCTTTTTTTTTACTGAATAGTACTCCTATTAACAGTTATTGATATTGGACACCATTGAATATAAACAAGATAAGTTGTATACTAGATAACTATTCTGTTATGTAATGTCATTAAGGCCTAGATGTAATATCCGCATAAACACAAAGGAAGTATATATACTACAGCCATCAATATTTATTTGGTCTATAACCCTATATGCCATTATTCAATGAAAATTTTTATTATTTATAGAATATTGCTGGTATGAACCCTTGATATCTTAATGGGCTATTTAGAACATACTGGCTTGTATGAAAGAATATTGGTGTTTACTGTTTCATATATTATTATTGGCTTATGATAAGGTCTCACTATTGATTGACTTAGCACTTTAAACTATTATAGTTAATTTAATTAATTTCTGCAATTTTTAAATCGATGATATGGATATTTATTCACAAATGTACATATTCATGGGATGTATGGTTTAGTAATGGTTCACATTTTGTATATATATTATTAATTTATGTGGTAATTAGACTTCATAATTAAATGTTGTTTTTAGAACACGGTGCACTTCAGTAATATAATGCACTAAATTAATTGTGATACCATATCATCTGCCATAACTATAATTCTTCTGGTTGATACATTATTTTTTTACTACTATGAATTATAAATATTGAGATGATGACATGTTAGGTTACATATTTATTAGTAAGTCTTGGCGGATTGATTTGCTATATTGAAAAGTACTATATTATATATTCAATTAGTCTAATATACCAAATCAATAGGACTTAATAATATTTATTATTCAGTTCCAGCACTGATTAGTGTGACTTCTGTAAATGCGGATGCTGTCCTGATTTTATTGTTTTATGTTTTTTTCCGTTGTAGTTCTTTGATTTAAAAAGTTGTAATACAAATATTTTTAACTTATACCACTTTCTCTCCATTAATTTATTTTGGGGCGAATAATTAGAGTGTCTTTCTTCTAAATCTTTACATATAGGATATAGCACAAAGACACGATAGATGATTACAGGTTTCAAATGTATATAATAAAGAATACATGGTAATAGTGCCTCAATTATCTTAGTTTTGCTTGGAGAGAGCAGTGGAGAGGTTGGGAGGGGGTAGTGGAGAGAGGGGAGTGGGGAGGATGGGAAGGGCTAGTGGGGGAGAGGGGAGTGGGAGAGTGGGATGGGGTAGTGGGGTTAGAAGGTAGTGCGGAGGATGGGAAGGGGTAGTGGGCGAGTGGGGAGGGTGGGAGTGATAAGGGGGAAGAGGAAAGTGTGGAGGGTGGGAAAGGGAAGTGGGAAGAGGGGAGTGGGGAGGGGAGGGATAGTGGGGTGATAATGGGGTAGAGTGGAGTGTGAAAGAGGGAATGTGGAGGGTCGGAAGGGGTAGTGGGGGAGGGAGGAATGGGGAGGGCGGGAATGTTAGTGGGGAGAGGGGAGTAGGGATGGTGGGATGGGTATTGGGGAAGAAGTTAATGGGTATGAAGGGGGGATTGGTGGAGAGGGGAATGTGGAGGGAAGGAAGGAGGGATAGTGGGGAGGGTGGGAATGGTATTGGGGAAGAAGTGAGTGGGTATGAAGGGGTAGCGGGGGAGAGATGAATGGGGAGGGAAGGAAGGAGGGAGGGGTAGTGGGGAGGGTGGGAGTGGTAGTGAGGGAGAGCAAAGTCTGGTGGGTTGGAGGAGGAGAGTGGAGGGAGGGATAGTGGGGGAGTGGGGAGTGGGGAGCATGAGAGTGATAATGGGGTAGAGGGCAGTGTGAAAGAGTGAAGGGGGAGGATAGGAAGGGGTAGTGGGCGAGGTGGGTATGAGAAGGGCGGGAATATTAGTGGGAAGAGGGGAGAAGGGATGGTGGGAACGGTATTGGGGAAGAAGTGAGTGGGTATGAAGTGGTAGTGATGGAAAGGGGAATAGGGAGGGAAGGGAGGAGGGGTGGTGGGGAGGGTGGGAGTGGTAGTGAGGGAAAGGGCAGTCTGGTGGGCTGGAGGAGGAGAGGGGAGTAGTGTGGGTGGGATGTGAGTTTATAAGGTGGGTAATAAAGAGATCAAACAACCACGTAGCAAGCAAAAATGTAACAAGCAAAAGTTCTTCACCATTAGAATTGCTCTGAAAGGCTGAGAAATGTGAATAGTAAATATATTGAGTAAAATGAATGAGTTGAGCTGAAAATCAAGTTTGAGCTGGTTGTGTAGTAAATGTTACCTTTTATATATAATGCAATATAATAATCATGGAAATAAGTCCAATAAATTACCAAGACAGACAGTGGAATCAAATGCCCGAATTTGCAACATTTAGCTCAGTAGATCAATAGCTGGCATATGCGTACCAGCCGAAAAATAAATATATCTATGTCCCATGTATAATAGGTGGGAGGCTTTGCAATAAACACTGTATAAATGGAGAAGACCAATGCAGAGCAAACTCACAGATATAAATTTTACACATTCAAAAATATATAAATTTGTCAAGCTCTAAATCTGTTTCAAATAATGTGAGAAGCCACTGTTTAGGCCATGCAATATGCTAAGTAATAGGTAGAATATAAATAGGAATATCTTCAAGTTTCTTCAAATAAATTATCATTTAACAAATTCCTTGTTTGCAAGTTGTTGAGTGCAGTAAGTTGCAGGCATAAAGAGGGTGTCTGTCCATGCTCTGGCGTCGTTTGGGTTTCTTCTGATGCAGTATGCAGTGCGGCTATGAGATTTCTACCATAGCTTGAAATATTATTCTCAATATGTAGCCACCAAAAACAGAGAAAGACATCTCCATTGATTTATCAAATGTTTCCATGTTTGGCCTTATCGGACCTTGATGAGTTTGTTGTGGGGTATGTGTTAAGTTTTTGGTTGTTAATGGAATTAGACCGTTGGCTCCTAGGTGTTACTAAACATCTTCCCTCATTGTACAAATTTAGACTAGGTGGCTAAATTGCTAAGGTCTGGGACATGAAGAGGTCTTCATAGTCATAGGGAACATTGGGGGCTGGAGGATCCTGTGTGATTGTCTCTACAATTAAATCCCATGAGATCTTTCAGTCCATCATTCAGAGGATGAGATTTATTTACAGGAGTGAGTGCATTGCAACGTCTATTTGAGCAATGTAAATCTATCCAGCCCTAGATCCCTTGAGTCAGCTGTGGCTCAGCATCAGTCAAGCATCCCAAGCCCTTCCAAAACTCTTGTCTGCAGTTAGGTTGATGAGGTGGTGCTGTCTCATAGGTCTAATCCTGAGTAGCTGAGGGGGTGTCATAGATTTTTTAACATGGTTCTCTTGTTGGATGATACTACATGTGGAGGTGTCAATGATGTTGGATGATACTACATGTGGAGGTGTCAATGATGTTGGATGACACTATATGTGGCGGTGTCAATGATGTTGGATGCTACTATATGTGGAGGTGTCAATGATGTTGGATGATACTACATGTGGAGGTGTCAATGATGTTGGATGATACTATATGTGGAGGTGTCAGTGATGTTGGATGATACTACATGTGGAGGTGTCAATGATGTTGGATGATACTACATGTGGAGGTGTCAATGAGGAATCCAGTGGAGAATTAGCCCTGCGCATAGACCTGCCACTCTATATTGGTTTGGGCAGTACGAGGGTCTAAAGGAGTGTCTACCACACCATCAAACCTTTCTGCCATATTGGTCGGTGCCTATTTTAGTTTTTCAGGGCATATGTCTATTAGATCAGCCAGTTTATTTTTCTGTGGTGTTGTTACCAAAGTCAGGGCCTATGCAAAGGCTGTGGCTATGATTTCGACCACCATAGAAATTTTGAATTTCTGATATCAGTGCCCAGTAAAACCAAGAATCAGCATGGCCCCTCATCTGTGCACATGGCAGTATCTGAGCTAGGCACTAGGCTCATGGATTTTATCCAGGATCACGGGATTCAGGGTTTCTATACAGAAGTTATTACAATCCTTCCAAATTAATCCACAATATTATTACATTGCCATCCTTGGATGGTTAAAATTAAGAGTGATATTAAATGGACTTTAAGTTCTTGATGAAGAGCTGAGGTGTAGTTTTGCCCTAAAACATGGCTGCCTGCCAGAAGTCTACCGATAATAGCCCTTTAAAGGGATATCTTCATCAATACTGCTCTACACCATCAAACAGAGCACTGAAAATCAAATGACAAAACTTTTAGAATTTTTAAAATTTGTGTAGTTTTCACTGGTTTGTAATAGCTTTTATACAGGCTCAAGTCCCATTATTATGATGTCAGCAATGAAATACGGCACATATCCTGAGCTGGCTTTGTAGGTAAATAAGGTGACATGTAGGCATTGTATAAACATATGAACCATTGCTGTTGTGGGTACCACATGCAATTTATCCGACTTTGTAAAAGGGATGGTCATTGGCTTCCGGGCCAAGACGTTCTGCTGTGGTTAAAGTGTACCGTGACTGGGTAAATGGCACCATTGAGAATAAACTGTGGGGAAACTGTGGAGTGTGTGTGAGGGCCAACCGACAGGCAACAGTTGAGCAACTCACCATCTAAATGAACCAGGGGAAAACCAGATGTGTGTCTAACATGACAGTACAGTGAACCTGTTGTGTATGGGGCTCTGAAGCAAATGGCTGCTCACTGCACCCATGTTGACAAGAGTTCATCATCAAAAATGGCTTCAATTTACACAACAGTACCAAAATCGGACCTCTTCTGAGAGGCAAAGGATTGTCTTCTCTGATGAGTCACGTTTTCTGCTCCATCAAATGGATGGCCATATCAGGCCCAAATCCTTCGAGAACAAACACTCTGCAATTATTTTTGAAAGAACACAAGCTGGTAGCGGCAGCGGTATGGTCTGGAGAATGTTTTCTTGGCATTGACTGGGTCCACTCATACCTCTGGAAGGCACTCTAAAGATTTGGTTATCTACCCATCCTTGCAGATCAAGTACACCATACATGTTGACTGTCTTCCCTGGAGGCAATGGGATCTTCCAGCAGGACAATGCTACATGTCATACGGCCAGAATTGTCCAGGAGTGGTTGGAGGAAGACCTCCAAGTACTTCCCTAACCTCTAATTTACCCAAACTTGAACCCCAACAAGCACCTGTGAGACCAAGTCGATCCTCATGTTCGCCATATGGATCCTCCACCACGCACTCTTCAGCAGCTGTCAGATGCACTGCAGTCTGCATCGCTCCAGATACCCTTGCCAACCTTCCAGGATCTTATTCACTTTCTACCAAGCCATCTAGCTGTTGTCTGTGCTGCACATGGCAGTTATTCAGGATATTAGCTGGTAGTCACAATAATGGACCATGTATAACCTATTTATTCTTTCACCTGCCTGCCTCGATGCAGAGTATATGGGTCCAGGGACTGCAATGACCAAAAATCACAAGCTCCCTGCTAATGGCAATAAAATTCTTATATCTTCATAAAATAAAAAAAATAAAAAAATGAAAGTGATTTATTTTGGGTTCTTGAAGAGTGAGGTAGCTGTGAGTGTCCAGTAATCAATATCAGAGTATTGCAGTATATAGTGATAATGTTTTAGTTATAGTGACGAGCTTTTGAGAGCTGCACCTCTCTTTATTCTGTCTCACTGAATCTCTGTTTTGTTATGCTCTTGCTTGCCTTAATCAGTATTGCTTCTGATTTAATTGCTTTAGATTGTAAGTCTGCGAGTTTCAATCCTGCACGGTGCTTTAGGGAAAGCGCTATCGACACCGGATTCCAAGCTCAAAGACAGGGCCCTCCATTCATTGCAATGTGTGAATCTTGTTCTTGTCATTGCCTGTAACTTAACTTATGTATAGCGCTACGGAATATGTTGGTGCGTTACAAATAAACGACAATAATTTAATAAAGAGAAGTACAACTCTTGAAAGCTTGTCACTATAACTAAAATGTTTATTTGATAATAACGGTATCACTATATACTGCAATACTCGGATTATTCATTTTGGGTTATTTAGACATAGTAATCCCAAAGGGAACAAAATGGAATTTGTTATTGCAGGAAAGACAGATATGAGTGCTTGTAATTTATGGTCCATTCTGATGTAATGTGCCTATAAGCTCAATGAATCTTGCAATGCAGAGACTCCTGCTTAGGATTGGGTAAAATACATCGTTTGAATGCAATAAAACTCATCACTGCCGTATTTTTACATCAGTGAGTTTCAGCTAAAAAAGTTTGATTTTAACTGCTTTACACGATGGTGCGGAGCATTTTAAATGGCTTCAATTACTCTTTTAGAATAAAAGTAAATATTTATGGCATAATTAATAGGACAGAATTGCAATCTCACTCCGTCCCACAGGATCCCATCTATCTATACGGCTGACAGACTGATTTTTTTACCACTTAAGTTTTCATGTTGCATTTACCGAAAGCAGGAAAGCTGGCTGGAGACTATCAGCAGTGAGTGTGACGCCGGGTTATACATCACGCTGTCAGGATTCCTTATCACAAGTGTCACCTCCCATAGCTGCCAATAAAGATAGACTAAAGGGGGGCATGAATCAATGTCTGCGCTGGAGATGTGAGGGGGAATGGGTAGCAATGCTCAGATCACATCGCTGCAGCAAAGCAATGATTGATCTACAGTTTGCTTAAGGCAATTAAGATAGAAGCTGGAATATTTGTGGTCTATATATATAGAAAGGATAATGAGCATGGATAACTTGAAAGAAATATCTGAATCTTCCAGAGAGAGCGCAACTGATAGAGAAAATGTGTCTGAGAGAGCGTGAATGACAGAAAGAGGGTGTCTCATAGAAAGAGTGTGACTAACAAGAAAAGTGTGTGTCTGACAGAGAGAGCGTGACTGACAGAAAGAGGGTGTCTCATAGAAAGAGTGTGACTAACAAGAAAAGTGTGTGTCTGACAGAGGGAGTGCGACTGACAGAAAGAGGGTGTCTCAAAGAAAGAGTGTGACTAACAAGAAAAGTGTGTGTCTGACAGAGAGAGTGTGACTGACAGAAAGAGGGTGTCACATAGAAAGAGTGTGACTAACAAGAAAAGTGTGTGTCTGACAGAGAGAGTGTATCTCATAGAAAGAGTGTGACTAACAAGAAAAGTGTGTGTCTGACAGAGAGAGCGTGACTGACAGAAAGAGGGTGTCACATAGAAAGAGTGTGACTAACAAGAAAAGTGTGTGTCTGACAGAGAGAGTGTATCTCATAGAAAGAGTGTGACTAACAAGAAAAGTGTGTGTCTGACAGAGAGAGCGTGACTGACAGAAAGAGGGTGTCACATAGAAAGAGTGTGACTAACAAGAAAAGTGTGTGTCTGACAGAGAGAGCGTGACTGACAGAGAGAGTGTATCTCATAGAAAGAGTGTGACTAACAAGAAAAGTGTGTGTCTGACAGAGAGAGTGCGACTGACAGAAAGAGGGTGTCTCATAGAAAGAGTATGACTAACAAGAAAAGTGTGTGTCTGACAGAGAGAGTGTGACTGACAGAAAGAGGGTGTCACATAGAAAGAGTGTGACTAACAAGAAAAGTGTGTGTCTGACAGAGAGAGCGTGACTGACAGAAAGAGGGTGTCTCATAGAAAGAGTGTGACTAACAAGAAAAGTGTGTGTCTGACAGAGAGAGCGTGACTGACAGAAAGAGGGTGTCTCATAGAAAGAGTGTGACTAACAAGAAAAGTGTGTGTCTGACAGAGAGAGTGTGACTGACAGAAAGAGGGTGTCACATAGAAAGAGTGTGACTAACAAGAAAAGTGTGTGTCTGACAGAGAGAGTGTATCTCATAGAAAGAGTGTGACTAACAAGAAAAGTGTGTGTCTGACAGAGAGAGCGTGACTGACAGAAAGAGGGTGTCTCATAGAAAGAGTGTGACTAACAAGAAAAGTGTGTGTCTGACAGAGAGAGTGTATCTCATAGAAAGAGTGTGACTAACAAGAAAAGTGTGTGTCTGACAGAGAGAGAGTGACTGACAGAAAGAGGGTGTCACATAGAAAGAGTATGACTAACAAGAAAAGTGTGTGTCTGACAGAGAGAGCGTGACTGACAGAAAGAGAGTGTCTCATAGAAAGAGTGTGACTAACAAGAAAAGTGTGTGTCTGACAGAGAGAGTGCTACTGACAGAAAGAGGGTGTCTCATAGAGAGAGTGTGACTAACAAGAAAAGTGACAGAGACTACAACGGGCAGAGAGAGTGTGTCTGACAGAGAGTGTGACTGATAGAGAAAATGTGTCTGAGAGAGAGTGACTGACAGAAAGAGGGTGTCTCATAGAAAGAGTATGACTAACAAGAAAAGTGTGTGTCTGACAGAGAGTGTGACTGACAGAGAGAGGGTGTCTCATAGAAAGAGTATGACTAACAAGAAAAGTGTGTGTCTGACAGAGGGAGTGCAACTGACAGAACGAGGGTGTCTCATAGAAAGAGTATGACTAACAAGAAAAGTGTGTGTCTGACAGAGAGAGTGTGACTGACAGAAAGAGGGTGTCTCATAGAAAGAGTGTGACTAGCAAGAAAAGTGTGTGTCTGACAGAGAGTGTGCGACTGACAGAAAGAGGGTGTCTCATAGAGAGAGTGTGACTAGCAACAAAAGTGTGTGTCTGCCAGAGAGAGTGTGACTGACAGAAAGAGGGTGTCTCATAGAGAGAGTGTGACTAACAAGAAAAGTGACAGAGACTACAACGGGCAGAGAGAGAGTGTCTGACAGAGAGTGTGACTGATAGAGAAAATGTGTCTGAGAGAGAGTGACTGACAGAAAGAGGGTGTCTCATAGAAAGAGTATGACTAACAAGAAAAGTGTGTGTCTGACAGAGAGAGTGTGACTGACAGAAAGAGGGTGTCTCATAGAAAGAGTGCAACTAAGAAGAAAAGTGTGTGTCTGACAGAAGGAGTGTGACTGACAGAACGAGGGTGTCTCATAGAGAGAGTGTGACTAACAAGAAAAGTGTGTGTCTGACAGAGAGAGTGTGACTGACAGAAAGAGGGTGTCTCATAGAAAGAGTGTGACTAACAAGAAAAGGGTGTGTCTGACAGAGGGAGTGCGACTGACAGAAAGAGGGTGTCTCATAGAAAGAGTGTGACTAACAAGAAAAGTGACAGAGACTAAAACGGGCAGAGAGAGTGTGTCTGACAGAGAGTGTGACTGACAGAAAGAGGGTGTCTCATAGAGAGAGTGTGACTAACAAGAAAAGTGTGTGTCTGACAGAGAGAGTGCAACTGACAGAGAAAATGTGTCTGAAAGAGAGGGTGAATAACAGAAAGAGGGTGTCTCATAGAGAGAGTGTGACTAACAAGAAAAGTGTGTGTCTGACAGAGAGAGTGCAACTGATAGAGAAAATGTGTCTGAAAGAGAGGGTGAATAACAGAAAGAGGGTGTCTCATAGAGAGAGTGTGACTAACAAGAAAAGTGTGTGTCTGACAGAGAGAGTGCAACTGATAGAGAAAATGTGTCTGAAAGAGAGGGTGAATAACAGAAAGAGGGTGTCTCATAGAGAGAGTGTGACTAACAAGAAAAGTGTGTTTCTGACAGAGAGAGAATGACTGACAGAGAGAGGGTGTCTCATAGAGAGAGTGTGACTAAGAAGAAACGTGTGTGTCTGACAGAGAGAGTGCGACTGACAGAAAGAGGGTGTCTCATAGAGAGAGTGTGACTAACAACAAAAGTGTGTGTCTGACACAGAGAGAATGACTGACAGAAAGAGGGTGTCTCAAAGAAAGAGTGTGACTAAGAAGAAAAGTGTGTGTCTGACAGAGAGTGTGCGACTGACAGAAAGAGGGTGTCTCATAGAGAGAGTGTGACTAACAACAAAAGTGTGTGTCTGACACAGAGAGAATGACTGACAGAAAGAGGGTGTCTCAAAGAAAGAGTGTGACTAAGAAGAAAAGTGTGTGTCTGACAGAGAGTGTGCGACTGACAGAAAGAGGGTGTCTCATAGAGAGAGTGTGACTAACAACAAAAGTGTGTGTCTGACAGAGAGAGAGTGCAACTGACAGAAAAAGGGTGTGTCATAGAGAGAGTGTGACTAACAAGAAAAGTGACAGAGAGTACAACAAGCAGAGAGAGTGTGTCTGACAGAGAGAGTGAGACTGACAGAAAGAGGGTGTCTCATAGAGAGAGTGTGACTAACAAGAAAAGTGACAGAGAGTACAACAAGCAGAGAGAGTGTGTCTGACAGAGAGAGTGTGTCTGACATATAGAGTGAGACTGACAGAAAGAGGATGTCTCATAGAGAGAGTATGTCTGACAGAGAGTGTCTGACAGAGAGAAGGTGGGGAAGTTACTAACAGGTCGCATGATGAGCCTCCATCGACTGCAGCTCATCGCGCCTCAGTGCTACCCAGGTCTCCATGCATTTTAATAAATCCCTGGTATTATTATAGTTAGGTCCAAGATGAGCTGTGGCAATGCCCGATACAGCACAGGGAAACCAGCCCTTTACACATCGTGATCGCAGTAGCGCATGTTATTATGGGCTTCAGGCTTGTGCATCGCTATCTGTCGGTACAGGAGCCATATTGGATGGAAAAAATGCACGAATAACAAGAACAAACCTGATCACTACCTAACATAGGCTATCACAAGCTCGGTAGCGCTCACCATCCTTTAGTCAAGTCCTCCATGTGTGTGACTGACAGAGTCGTCCTTGGCACAGTGAGGAAGAAGCCCATGAACCCTGTGAGTAACTTCATATAAATAAATACAACAATAATTTACCTTATGGTGTGAAAAAGAGAGATTTAAGCCCTCTGCTGTACAGAGTACAGAAAATAAATAGTACATTTGTGTTCCCATTTGAATGCCTAAAAATAAGTCAAAAACATATTTCCTGATGAGGTTTCCCAGAAATACAATTATTGCACTGCACTCTGGGAAACTGGGTGGGGATATGCAAATTAACCCACAATATATTTTCACTCTAAAATACCAAAAACACTTTATACATGTCTCCTTTTAGGTATATGCTTACTGTATTACTCAGCTTTAAGCATAGCAGGGGATGGGTTCTGCCCAAGCTAAGTGATCTACCTATAGATAGCACTGTTTCAATGCATTTATATTCAGCCCCTTCCCCTGCTTGGTCCTTTATCACTATAATAGTTGTCAGTTTGTGTCCCGTTACATATTTACATAGTTACATAGTTACATAGTAATTAAGGTTGAAAAAAGACTTTCAGTCCATCAAGTTTAACCTTTTAAGATCTCCTCTGATCTGCAATATGCAGATTAGTTGTTAATTAATTAGTTGTTAATTACTTATTAATAGTATAGTATTTGAGGATGAATAAAGAGTTAGTCCATCAAGTTCAACCTTTTTAGATCTCTATTGATCTTTTTAATATGTGGACTATTTATTATTAATTGTTAATTGGTCCAGAGGAAGGCAAACAGAAAAAAAAAAACATTGAAGCTTTGCCAATTGTCTCATAAGGGGGAAAAAAAGCAAAATTCCTTCCTGATCAAATTTCTCCCTGGATCAATATTCCTTTGCTAGTTATCTAGGATAACCTTGAATGCCCTCTTTATTAAAAAATATTTCTAACCCCTTTTTGAAGTTATCTATCGAATTCGCTGTCACCACCTCCTTTGGTAGCGAATTCCACAGTTTAACCACCCTAACTGCGAAGAACCCTTTTCTTTGTTTAAGGTGAAATCTTTTTTCCTCTAACCTCAAAGGCTGTCCTCTTGTCAGTTGAAAATCTCTTGCTACAAAAAGTTCACTTGACAAAGCCTTATATTGACCCTGGATGTATTTAAATAATAATCATATCTCCTCTTAGACGGCTTTTTTCTAGAGAAAATACGTTTAATTTGGTTAGTCATTCTTCATAACTTAGCCCCTCCATTCCCCTTATTAGTTTTGTTGCCCTTCTCTGTACTTTTTCCAGCTCTAAAATGTCCTTTTTATGAAGTGGTGCCCAAAATTGTACTTCATATTCCAAATGAGGGCGTACTAGGGATTTGTATAGTGGCAGAATTAAATTTGCTTCCCTTGCTTCTATACCCTTCCTAATCCATGCTAATATTTTTTTGCCTTTGTAGCTGCTGCTTGGCATTGAGCACTGCTACCTAGGTGGTTGTCCACTAGTACTCCCACATCTCTTTCAATATCTGATACCCCTAGATTTAAGATTATAAGTTGCATGGCTATTTTTCCTTCCCAAATGCATAACCTTACATTTATTTGTATTAAATCTCATCTGCCATTTAGCCGCCCTTTTCTCTAATTTATGCAAATCCCTTTGTAGGGAAAGTACATCATTATCTGATTTAATGCACAACTTAGTGTCATCAGCAAAAATGGAGACACTATTTTCGAGTCCTACTTCTACGTCATTAATAAATATGTTAAAAAGGAGAGGACCCAATACTGAACCCTGAGGAACCCCACTTACCCCATTAGTCCAATCGGGTATGTTCCATTTACAACAACCCTTTGCTTCCTGTCTTTTAGCCAGCTCTCAATCCGTGAGCAGATATTAACTGCAATTTCTGTATCCCTTAGTTTGCTCAAAAGTCTCCCATGAGGCACTGTATCAAAAGCCTTTGCAAAATCCAAAAAGAATACATCCACTGAGTTGCCCTGATCCAAGTTCCTACTAACCTTCTCATAGAAACGAATTAGATTGATCTGGCATGGCCTATCCTTCATAAATCCGTGTTGACTGCTACCTATGATCTTGTTCAAATAGACATATTCTTGTATTCTGTCCCTTATTAACCCTTCTAAAAGTTCCCAACTACAGATGTGAGGCTCACTGGTCTATAATTCCCCAGATTTGTTCTTGCTCCCTTCTTAAATATAAGTATTACCTCTGCTCCAGTCATCTGCTAGAGACCCTGTGGTGAGTGAGTCTTGAAAGATTAGATATAATGGTTTGGCTATTACAGAAACCAGCTCCCTCAGTACCCTTGGATGTATTCTATCAGGACCCGGAAGTTTATTAACATTTATTTTCTCCAATCTCTTTTGGATTTTTTCATGCATTAACCAATTATTTGGCGAAGGTAGTGTAGAACCATTATGTTGCAGTCACCCAACCACTGGTACCTCCCTTGTGTATACCAAAGCAAATAACCTATTTAGCTCATCTGCCTTTTCCTGGTCACTAATTATCAGATGGCCTGTGTCACATTGTAATGTTCCTATAGCTTTCTTCCTCGCCTTCTTCCCATTAATATATTTAAAAAATATTTTAGGGTTAGTCTTACTTTTTTTTGCAACTGACTTCTCATTTTCTATTTTAGCCAGTCTAATAGCCCTTTTGCAAGCCTTGTTGATTTCCTTATAGTCACATAAAGCTGCCTCTGTTCCCTCCTTCTTGTATAATTTAAATGCATGTTTCTTTTTCCTTATCATGATCTTTAAGTCATTGTTAAGTCACGTGGGATGTGATTTACTCCTATTCATTTTATTTCCACATGGTACATGCCGATGAGTATTGTTATTTAGTAAGGATTTGAATGTTGTCCATTTATTTGCAGTATTTTTCCCTGTAAGTTCTTTGTCCCAGTCTATATGTTGTATTGCTATATGTTAGCCCTTTTAAAATTTAGAGTTTTTGTTGGCCCCTTACAACTGTTTTTTGTATTCAATCTCAAATGAGACTGTGTTGTGATCACTGTTCCCCAAGGTTCCCCTATTTTAACATTTGATATTATATCAATATTACTTGTGATGACTAAATCCAAGATGGCCCCATTTCTAGTAGGTTCTTGTATTACCTGGGCCAGATAATGATCCCCGAGTGTACTCAAGAACCTGCTCCGCTTAGCTGAGATACTGGTCTAATTTATCCAGTTTATTTCAGGGTACTGTATATACTCGAGTATAAGCCGAGTTTTTCAGCCCTTTTTTTAAGGTCCCCCTCGGTTTATACTCGAGACACTCCCGTGTCTCTTTTCCTCCCCCACTCCTCATCATCAACCCCCCTCCTCATCCTAAACCCCCCTCCTCACTTTACCCCTCTAAATACCTCCCCCTCTTCCTTCCCCCTCACTTACCTCCAGCTGCAGCTGCTCCTCCGCTCCTTCCTGCGTCGGGACCCGGCATATGCTAATGACGTGACATGCGCGCCACGTCATTAGCATTGGCCGGGTAAAGGCGCAGGAAGGAGCGTGGAGGAGTGGAGTAACAGCTGCAGATGGAGGTAAGTGAGGGGAAAGGGAGAGGGGGAGGTATTTAGAGGTGTAAAGTGAGGAGGGGGTTTAGGATGAGGAGGTGTAAAGTGAGGAGGGGGTTTTAGGATGAAGATGGGGGGGTTTAGGATGAGGATGGGGGGTTGAGGTTGAGGATGGTGGGGTTGAGGTTGAGGAGGGGGGGTTGAGGGGGTTGAGGTTGAGGATGTGGGGGTTGAGGATGGGGGGGTTGAGGTTGAGGAGGGGGGTTGAGGTTGAGGATGGGGGGGTTGAGGATGGGTGGTTGAGGAGGGGGGATTGAGGATGGGAGGTTGAGGATGGGGGATTGAGGTGGGATTGAGGATGCAAGGCTTGAGGATGAGGATGGGGGTTGAGGTTTCAGAGGGGGGTTGAGGATGAGGAAGGGTGTTGAGGAGGGGGTTTAGAATGAGGAGGGGGGTTGAGGATGGGGGGTTGAGGATGGGGGCATTGAGGATGGGGGGTTAAGGTTGAGGATGGGGGGTTGAGGATGGGGGGGTTGAGGATGGGGGATTGAGGATGGGGGGTGAGGTTGAGGATGGGGGTTGAGGTTGAGGAGGGGGGTTGAGGTTGAGGAGGGTTGTTGAGGAGGGGGGTTGAGGTTGAGTTGGGAGGTTGAGGATGAGGAGGGAGGTTGAGGATGAGGAGGGAGGTTGAGGAGGGGGGGTTGAGGAAGGTGGTTTAGGATGAGGATGGGTGGTTTAGGATGAGGATGGGGGGTTGAGGATGAGGAGAGGGGTTGAGGAGGGGGTTGAGGATGAGGAGGGAGGTTGAGGAGGGAGGTTGAGGATGAGGAGGGGGGTTGAGGAGGGTGATAAGGAAGGGAGGGAAGAGACACAGAAAAAGGGAGATGGGGGAAGAGACAAAGGGGAGAGAGATTAGCGACACAAGAAAAGGGCAGACAAGAGGAGGACACAAGGAAAGGGCACACAAGAGGGGGACACAGAGGGCACAAGAGGGACACAGGGGGCAGCACATTTCCCACCCTCGGCTTATACTCGAGTCACTCATTTTTCCCAGTATTTTGTGGTAAAATAGGTGCCCGATCCACAACATGCCGTACCCGAGCACCCGGGAGACAGCAAACTGTTCGATTGCTGGGATCTGGGTGACAACTCACCCTGTCTACCTTCCTAATAATAGAGTCCCCTACCACCAAAACCTGTCTGATGCTCTACCTATGCTGCCCTCCCACTCCTCCTGTAGAACTGTTCTCCCGGCTGTTAGAGGGAACAGCTCTATCTGGCATTGCCATTCCTGAATGGACATCCTCAACAGTTTCCCTCAATCTGGCAAATCTGTTGATGTTTGCCAACTCAGAACTGGCCTGCCTCCTCCTCCTGATCCCCCTGCTTCCCCTTCTAACTGTAACCCAGCTACCTCCCTGGACATCCTCACTAGCCCCAGCTCCACCCTCCATGCTAGGCTAAGCTAAACTGTGCACCAACCCCCTTTCTAGTGGAGCAATATCACTAAGTACTGCAATTCTCCTCTCTAGTTCTTCAATTTGAGCTTCCAGAGAGGCAACATGCTCACACCTGTCACATAGGTATGGACCCTGGATCATCTGTTCCAGTAGTGCATACATGTGGCAGGATATACACTGAGTGAGGTTGCCACTGGACTGACTGATGATTATCAGTTACAAAAATACAGTGAGAAAACAAATCAATGTATTTGAATAAAGATTGCTTTTCTACACCTTAACCCAAACAAAACAGAAAAATATATATATACTAGCGACTTGCCCGTCAAAAATGACGGCAATAAATTGAAGCCTGGCAATGGTGTTTGTCACACACTGCGAGCCTCTCCCCCCCTCTACTTTATTGGCCTCGCGATGAGCGCCTTTGACGCTAATCACGGGCCTCGCAATGAGCGCCTTTGGCGCTCATTGCAAGCCTCTCTACCCCTCTACTTGACGGGAGAGGCTCATTGCGAACCTCTCCCCCCTGTACTTTACTGGCCTTGCGATAAGCTCCTTCAGAGCTCATCTCGGGCCTTGCAATGAGTGGCTTTGGAACTCATTGTGAGCCTCTCCCGCCCTCTACTTCCTCTCCCTCCCCTGTGTCTCTTCCCCCTCTCCCTCCCCTGTGTCTCTTTCCCCTCTCCCTCCCCTGTGTCTCTTCCCCCCCTTTCCCTCCCCTGTGTCTCTTTCCCCTCTCCCTCCCCTGTGTCTCTTTCCCCCCTCTCCCTCCCCTGTGTCTCTTTCCCCCCTCTCCCTTCCTTGTTTCTCCTTCCCCCTCTCCCTCCCCTGTGTCTCTTCCCCCTTTCCCACTCCTGTGTCTTTCTCCCTCCCCTGTGTCTCTTCACCCCGTCACCCTCCCCTGTGTCTCTTCACCCCGTCTCCCTCCCCTGTGTCTCTTCACCCCGTCTCCCGCCCCTGTGTCTCTGCCCCCCTCATCCCTCCCCTGTGTCTCTCCACCCCCTGACCCTCATCTTTTCCCCCCTCCGCTGTGTCTCCTCCCCCATGTCTATTCCTCCCCTCCTTCCCTCCCATTTCTCTTCCTCCCCTACTGTTTCTCTTCCTTCCCTCCTCTCCATCCCCTGTGTCTCTCTTCCCCCTCCTCTCCCTCCCCTGTGTTTCTCTTCCCCCTCCTCTTCTCGCTCCCCTGTGCCTCTCTTCCCCCTTCCCTGTGTCTCTCTTCCCCTCCCCTGTATCTCACTTCCCCTCCCCTGTATCTCACTCCCCTGTGTCTCTCTTCCCCTCCCCTGTATCTCACTCCCCCTGTCCCCTGTGTCTCTCTTCCCACCTCCTCTCGTGTCTCTATTCCCCTCCTCCTCTGCCTCCCTCATGTATCTCTTCCCTTGCTTTTCCCCTCCTTGTCACTCTTCCCTGTGTCTCTCTCCCTCACCTCATTGCTGTAGATGCGCGCGCGCGCACGCTTATGTGACGTCTTTGCGTGCGCGCGCGCACGCTTGTCTTCCCGGCTACCCGCGCACGCGACGTCTTCGCGTGTGCGCGCGCGCATGCTTGCCGGCTACCCGTGCACGCCTGCTGTAGGGCTGATGGGAGCCATGGTGAAACTGCGAGTTGTCGTCAGTTGCGGCCCTTCCTTTGCGAGGGCCGCAAAGCGTGACGACAACTCGCAGTAAGACAATTATAATATGTGATACTAGCGAATTGCCCGTCAAAAAATGATGGCAATGAAAGTATGGTAGCTAATACTGTTTGGTGTGTAATAATGAAATATGTAATACAGTAACAAATGAATATACCATATATACTCGAGTATAAGCCAAGTTTTTTAGCCCTTTTTTTAAGGCAAAAAAGGGCCCCCTCGGCTTATACTCGAGTCACTCACCCCCCCGTGTCTCTCTAACCCCCCATGTCTCTCTAACCCCCCGTGTGTCTCTAACCCCCCTGTGTGTCTCTAACCCCCCCGTGTGTCTCTCAACCCCCCCGTGTCTCTTTCCCTCCCCCCTTCTCAACCTAAACCACCCTCCTCCCCCTACACCCCCCTAAATACCTCCCCCCTCTCCCTCACTTACCTGCTTGTGCTCCGGCCTCCGCTCCTTAACCCGGCGCCGGCGCGCATGTGACGTCACATGCGCGCCGCGTCATTAGCATATACCGGGTGCCCGGTATATGCTAATGACGCGGCCGCATGTGACGTCACATGCGCGCCGGGTCAAGGAGCGGAGGCCGGAGCACAAGCAGGTAAGTGAGGGGAGAGGGGGGAGGTATTTAGGGGGGTTTAGGTGGAGGAGGGGGGTTTAGGTTGAGGAGGGGGGTTGGGGTTAAGGGGGATTGAGGGGGGAGGTTGAGGGGGGTTGAGGAGGGGGTTGAGGATGGGGGGGTTGAGGAGGAAGGTTGAGGGGGGCTTGAGGAGGGAGGTTGAGGAGGGGGGTCGAGGAGGGAGGTTGAGGATGAGGAGGGAGGATGAGGAGGGAGGATGAGGAGGGAGGTTGAGGAGGAAGAGGGGTTGAGGAGGGGGGTTGAGGAGGGGGGTTGAGGAGAGAGGATGAGGATGGGGGGTTGAGGATGGGGGGGTTGAGGAGGGGGGGTTGGGGTTGAGGGGGGGGTGAGGTTGAGGAGGGTTGAGGTTGAGGACGGTTGAGGTTGAGGATTGGGGGGTGGAGGAGGGAGGTTGAGGAGGGGGTTGAGGATGGGGGGATTGAGGAGAGAGGTTGAGGAAGGGGTTGAGGATGAGGAGGGAGGTTGAGGATGAGGAGGAGGGGTTGAGGAGGGGGGTTGAGGTTGAGGAGGGGGGTTGAGGATGGGGGGTTGAGGAGAGAGGATGAGGATGGGGGGGTTGAGGAGGGAGGATGAGGAGGGAGGTTGAGGAGGGGGTTGAGGATGAGGAGGGAGGTTGAGGATGAGGATGGGGGGGTTGAGGAGGGAGGTTGAGGATGGGGGGGCTTGAGGAGGGGGTTGAGGATGGGAGGTTGAGGAGGGAGGTTGAGGAAGGGGTTGAGGATGAGGAGGGAGGTTGAGGATGAGGAGGAGGGGTTGAGGAGGGGGGTTGAGGTTGAGGAGGGGGGTTGAGGATGGGGGTTGAGGAGAGAGGATGAGGATGGGGGGGTTGAGGAGGGAGGATGAGGAAGGAAGGTTGATTAGGGTGTTGAGGATGAGGAGGGAGGTTGAGGATGAGGAGGGAGGTTGAGGATGAGGAGGGCGGTTGAGGATGAGGAGGGAGGTTGAGGATGAGGGGAGAGGTTGAGGATTCGAAGGGAGGTTGAGGATGAGGAGGGAGATTAAGGATGAGGAGGGAGATTAAGGATGAGGAGTGGGGTTGAGGAGGATGATAAGGGAGGGGGGAAGAGACACAGGGAAGGGAGAGGGGAGAAGAGACACAGGGAAAGGAGAGGGGAGAAGAGACACGGAGAGAGAGGGGGACACAAAGGGCACAAGAGGGACACAGGGGGCAGCACATTTCCCACCCTCGGCTTATACTCCAGTCACTCATTTTACCCAATATTTTGTGGTAAAATGGGTGCCTCGGCTTATACTCGGGTCGGCTTATACTCGAGCATATAGGTACTTTACCTATTTTGAAGCATTGTGTTGAAGAGCTGCAATCTGTTTTGATGTTGCTGCAGCATTAGTGGTGTGGAGCTGCTGTGTAAGCGGGCTGAATGTGTGCAGTGTAATACTGTGCGTGCGCGAGACCAAACCGTTAGCGTAGTCGTGTATTTCCGCATTGGCGTAAAATGGCGGGTAATGTGTGGTATGCGTCTTAGCGGAATACCCGTAGGTCTTTTGTGGTGTTTTGCGATTTTCTTGTGGTGTTTTGCGAGTTTCTTGTGGTGTTTTGCGTGTTTGCGTTTGTAGCCTCGTTTTCGTTTTGTTCGGCGGCCATTTTTTCTGTCGCTTAGCGATTTTTTTTGTGTCTAAACTCTTTTATTTTGAGTCAAATGACGGTGTAAGTTCCTTTTCTGAGGTCCTGGATGCCCCCTCTTGCTGTAGGTAAGCTTTTTATGTATGTGATGTGTGTATTTATTGTGTTTTGAATTTTGTAATGTCGCGAGTTGCGTCCGAGTGTTGCGAGGTTGTAATGTGTGTTAACGTGTCTCGTATGTTGTTTGCGTTGCGAGGTAAAGTTTGCAAGGGTCGTAGTTGGTGTGTCGTGTTGTTTGCGTTGCGACGTAAAGTTTGTGAGGGTCGCAGTTGCAACTGAGGCCCTCGCACGCAGCCCTCGCTACGTGAGGGCCGCTGCTCGCTACGCGAGCCCGCAAGCATTAGCAACAACTCGTACGCTCACAACTATATATATATATATATATATATGTTTGTTTTCTGTTATTTCTTATAATACCCCTTTTCTTTGAATTCCCTCCTTTAATTCAATCTCCTACACACTAACTATACTTACATTAGAAATTATTGCAAGCTCCCAAGCTCACTCTTCCCTTATTAAAATAGACATTGCCTACTTACCTGTACAATGATAAATGAGCACAGGACAGAAAACACTGACCTGCCTCACAGAACTGATTCAAACAGAACACGACAAAATGCACACTGATAAACCTTTACACAGGCCAAACCACACCCACTGTCACCTGGACCCTGATTACAGAGCACAGGAAAGAAAACACTGCACTGATTTACAGAACTGATTCAAACAGAACCTCATACAAATGCACACAGATAAACCTTTACACAGGCCAAGCCACACCCTCTCTCACCTGGACCCGGATTACAGCCCACAGGAAAGAAAACACTGCACTGATTTACAGAACTGATTCAAACAGAACCTCACACAAATGCACACAGATATGCCTTTACACAGGCCAAACCACACCCACTCTCACCTGGACACTGATTACAGCCCACAGGAAAGAAAACACTGCACTTATTTACAGAACTGATTCAAACAGAACCTCACACAAATGCACACAGATATGCCTTTACACAGGCCAAGCCACACCCACTGTCACCTGGACCCTGATTACAGCCCACAGGACAGAAAACACTGCACTGATTTACAGAGCTGGTCACGCTGTTGCGCCCTGTAGCGAGGCAAGCCGTTGTCCAAGGCAAGCCGTCCACGCAGGACTTAGGATGCAATAAGCGCCGAAGGCAATAAGGCTTGCAGTTGCCACACGCGGGGCTTACAACCTATACAACTTAGGACCGAAACCCGTACATGCACTTTGCGCCTCGCAAAAAAACTACTTTAACGCCTGAACCAAGGAACTGAAAAGACCTGAAAAAAACAACAAATATGCCTCAAATTCACTTACTCAATCACACAAAGCACGGGGGGGGTGGGGGGGGGGGGGCAGGAAGCCTGTGATGGAGGTTGCATGTTAAGTTGAGCCATATTTGCCATTTTTTCACAATCAAAAATCGCCTAAGCGACAAAAATAAATGGCTGCTGAAAAAACTCAAAAAGACGAAAACTAGCCCCAAGGACGTAAAACTACCCCGAAGGACGTAAACAGTTCTCAGAGGGCCCAGAGCCTTGCATTGTGTGGCAAACAGCATTGCCAGGCTTACAATTTTACTCCCGTCTTTTTTGATGGGCAATTTACTAGTAAATATATATTTTCTCTAAAAATTTAAAAAAAATATTTTATACAAGGGTTCCTTTTATACATGGCTTCTATCAATCTTTTGTCCACCATAAGCTAAATGATTGTTGTGGTGTGGAGAGAGAGGCGGAAGAGGAGGGTGAGAGAGAGAGAGGGAGTAGGAGTGACAGAGAGAGGGAGGGAGGAAGGTAGGGAGTGAGTGAGAGAGAGGGAGGGTGAGGGAGATAGAGAGTAGGAGAGTGAGAGAGAGGGAGGGAGGAGGGAAGAGAGGGAGGGAGAGACGGAGGAAGGGAGGGAGAGAGAGAGAGGGAGGGAGATAGAGAGAAGGAGAGAGAGAGGGAAGAAGGGAGAGAGAGAGGGAGAGAGAGGGAGGGAGGGAGAAGAATCAAAGAAAGAGGGGAAAGAGGGAGGGAGGAAGGATGAGAGAGCAAGAAAGAGAGCGAAAGAGAATGTATCACATTTCGGTATAATTTGTTTGTCACATTTTGTCTCATGAAAAATGCAATGAACATTTAGCTTGTCAGTCGTGAGCTTGCATTTTGTTTGCACCTTGTGGTGCAAGGCTGTGAGTCCTGTTAAACTGTGCTGCAGAGACTCTCAAACGACTAAACTGATGCAACGTGTGCAATGATATACAAGGTACATCCTGCCTGATATATACCTGCAGGAGAGAGCTAACGTAGCAAGTAAATATGTGCAATTGTATTTGTGTAAGTGCATTAGAGGAATAGCAAGGACACCTCATGTATTTACTGGTGAGCCCAATCCCATGCACTTAGAGCTCCCCCTGGAGACCAGAAATGCAAACTCTTCTCAGCTACAGTAGATATGGAGAATTATTATATTTACAGAATAGATACAGCACAAAACATTTAGGAAAGTTGAAATAGGATGCAATGTAACCACAAGTGTAAATAAATGTATTTATACATACAGCGATGGCGCTGCTGTAGGTGCAGCAGGTACAAAGCACAGGTTCCATTACAGGATAGGGGCTAAACACAACTGGCAGTTACAGGGTCAGTCTTACTATCTACCTATCTGTCAACCTATTTATCCATTTATTTTCAGTATTTTTCCCTGTAAGTTCTTTGTTAAAATTTAGAGTTTTTGTTGGCCCCTTAAAACTCTGTTTTTTGTATTCAATCTTAAATGAGACTGTGTTGTGATCACTGTTCCCCAAGGGTTCCCCTATTTTAACATTTGATATTATATCAATATTACTTGTGATGACTTAATCCAAGATGGCCCCATTTCTAGTAGGTTCTTGTATTACCTGGGCCAGATAATGATCCCTGAGTGTACTCCAGAACCTGCTCCCCTTAGCTGAACTGCTGGTTTCATTTATCCAGTTTATTTCAGGGTAATTAAAATCACCCAATATTAGAACTTGCCCATGCTTAGCTGCATTTCCAATCTGTAACAATAATTGTATTTCCTCACTTTCAATTATATTTGGGGATTTATAGCATACTCCCACCATTATGCGTTTAGAAATAGCTCCTCCACTATTTAGCTCAACCCACAAAGATTCAATGTTACTGTAACTTCCAGCATAAATACCTTCTCTGACTATAGGCTTAAATTCAGGCTTAACATACAGACAGATCCCAGCTTGGCAGTTACAGGATCAGTCTTACTTTTCTATCTATCTATCTATCTATCTATCTATCTATCTATCTATCTATCTATCTATCTATCTATCTATCTATCTATCTATCTATCTATCTAGCTAGCTAGCTATCTCTCTATCTCTCTCTCTCTCTCTACTGCAGGTTCCATTACATGGCAGTCTCTCTCTCTCTCGCTATATATATATATATATATATATATATATATATATATATATATATATATACACAGTGGATATAAAAAGTCTACACACCCCTGTTAAAATGTCAGGTTTCTGTGCTGTAAAAAAAATAATAGACAAAGATAAATAATTTCAGAACTTTTTCCACCTTTAATGTGACCTATAAACTGTACAACTCAATTGAAAAATAAACTGAAATCTTTTAGGTAGAGGGAAGAAAAAATATAAAAATCAAATAATATGGTTGCATAAGTATGCACACCCTTAAACTAATACTTTGTTGAAGCACCTTTTGCTTTTATTACAGCACTCAATCTTTTTGGGTATGAGTCTATCAGCATGGCACATTTTGACTTGGCAAGATTTGCCCACTCTTCTTTGCAAAAACACTCCAAATCTGTCAGATTGCGAGGGCATCTCCTGTGCACAGCCCTCTTCAGATCACCCCACAGATTTTCAATCGGATTCAGGTCTGGGCTCTGGCTGGGCCATTCCAAAACTTACATTTTCTTCTGGTGAAGCCATTCCTTTGTTGATTTGGATGTATGCTTTAGGTCGTTGTCATGCTGAAAGATGAAGTTCCTCTTCATGTTCAGCTTTCTAGCAGAAACCTGAAGAAAAACAGCCCCAAAGCATGATGCTGCCACCACCATGCTTTACTGTGGGTATGGTGTTCTTTTGGTGATGTGCAGTGTTGTTTTTGCGCCAAACATATCTTTTGGAATTTTTTTCAAAAAGTTCAACCTTGGTTTTATCAGACCATAACACCTTTTCCCACATACTTTTTGGAGACTTCCGATGTGTTTTTGCAAAATGTAGCCTGGCTTGGATGTTTTTCTTCATAAGAAAAGGCTTTCATCTTGCCACTCTACCCCATAGCCCAGACATATGAAGAATACGGGAGATTGTTGTCACATGTACCACACAGCCAGTACTTGCCAGATATTCCTGCAGCTCCTTTAATGTTGTTGTAGGCCTCTTGGCAGCCTCCCAGACCAGTTTTCTTCTCGTCTCTTCATCAATTTTGGAGGGAGCTCCAGTTCTTAATAATGTCACTGTTGTGCCATATTTTCTCCACTTGATGATGACTGTCTTCACTGTGTTCCCTGGTATATCTAATGCCTTGGAAATTCTTTTGTACCCTTCTCCTGACTCTTACCTTTTAACAATGAGATCCCTCTGATGCTTTGGAAGCTCTCTGTGGACCATGGCTTTTGCTGTGGGATAGGACTAAGAAAATTTCAGGAAAGACCAACAAGAGCAGCTGAACTTTATTTGGGGTTAATCAGAGGCACTTTAAATGATGGCAGGGGTATGCTGACTCCTATTTAACACGATTTGGAATGTGATTGCTTAATTCTGAACACAGCTACATCCCCAGTTATAAGAGGGTGTGCAAACTTATGCAACCACATTATTTTTCTTTTTTTTTCTTCCCTCCACCTAAAAGATTTCAGTTTGTTTTTCAATTGAGTTGTACAGTTTATAGGTCACATTAAAGGTGGAAAAAGTTCTGAAATGATTTATCTTTGTCTCATTTTTTTACAGCACAGAAACCTGACATTTTAACAGGGGTGTGTAGACTTTTTATATCCACTGTGTATATATATATATATATATATATATATATATATATATATATATATATATATACCATAACAATCATTTAATATATGGCGGGCAAAAGAGTGATAGAAGCCTCCATCATACAGTAAATAAATAGTACATTTGGGCTCACATTTGAACGTCTAAAATACTTATTTCCTGCTCAGGATTCCAAGAAATGTGGAATACTCCCCAAATTCTATATTTTAAAAGGTCGCTAAACCATATATATATGGATAGTTCTCTAAATAACATATATATGATGTATAGCATTTTTTAGTAACATTTATCCAATCCTTACTATTTTAACGCATCCCTGGAGAAAACAATAAAGCAGAACTATAGCACTTTATGTTGGAGCCATATGCAAATTAACAGCTCTAACCATGGAATTGCTAATTGGATAATTATTAGTGCGTACAACAAGAATTAGAAATAGTACTGTGAAATCTGAGATTTTTTTTCCATCCCATTTAATGAATCTAGCACATCTCGCCCCGATTAATGAACCTTGTGTATCTCACCCACTATAAAAAAAAACGCCAACTGCTCCGAGTCGCACTGGTATGTGCCAGGGTGACATTGGCACCTCTCATACTGTTATGGACAAAATGTACCAAATTAATGAATGAGACAGATTAGCTGGAAAATCAGGAACCGTATGTAGCGACACATGGTGTGTGTGTGTATCATGTATCGCAGCATCTTCTGTTGGCTCTGGTGACCTTGGCAACTTAATAGACGACTTGACGTCACACATAGTTAGCAATAATATCTGTATTATTCTACAATGTTGGCAATGAATAGTGTTGTTCTCCCTTGGGCTGTAGAAAATTGAAATAATAATTATTAAATAAGTTGGCAGTTTTGATTATATATAATATAATTATATAATTTTTTTAAATGTTTTTATTAGAACATTTCTTTAGAACAGCAGAAAAAACAAAACAAACATATAACAATCTCCTATAAAAACAAACTACCATAAATACATTTGTCACAACCCCAACCCTCTCCCATTCATTCTATCTTCCTGGGGATAACATAAGAGATTAAATAATAAATCTTAGGATAATACAGCCTTATTAAATTGCAATTCGGCAAATTCTAAAGGGCTCTATATAAGCACACAGCATATTTTTTACAGAAGTTTTTAGTTTGTGAAGACCTTGCTTTTGGATAGAAGTTCACTAACTAAAAACTTCTGTAAAAACATATGCTCTGTGCTTATATAGAGCCCTTTAGAATTTGCCAAATTGCAATTTAATAAGGCTGATAATGTCTAATTTCCATTTGATTCAATATATAAATCCCAGATCTGCCACTTTAACCTCACATTTCTACTGATCTGATGCCCATAGATATTCGTTAACTCCATAATCTCTATTTTTCATCATTATCACTTGTATCTCTCCCCAAGTGGGGATCTTTCTCTTTTTCCAGCGTTTAATCAACAGCCATTTGGCAACCAACAAGTCCCACCGCATATGAACATAGGTCCCCTCGAACTCACATCCTCTCCAACATAGGTCTAAACCTACCTCTCCCCCTTTTCTCATATCAACAGGAACCCGGTAACATCTCTGGACCAGTTTAAAAAAAGTTCTCAATGAGAAGAGCACTTAGAGTCAAAGCCCTTCCAATACTTATCCTCGGGGATCAGTATGCCCAACTCAGTTTCCCATTGTATTTTATTAGTTTTACCTCTATGTTTAATAACATTATTTTTTTCATAACCCCTAGCCACTCCATGGAGGTTTTCCAAAAGGGAGTTCCTCTTGCTCATATCTTAAAAGATATCCTAACCCCCTTAATTTTTTATCAATTGCCGAAAAGTCCAACCAGGTAATAACTTCTAACCAAAACTTTTTCCGCATTTGAGCCAAAATGAGCCTTACCCCAACTTCAAAAAAGTCCTTGATGTTTTTTATATCTCTATTTTTCAAATAGGGAGCACAGCTCAAGGTTTCAAAAGAGTATCCTTATAGGTGCAGCCAGGGAAGGAACATTTACAAATGTATTTCTATTTAAATACCAATATTACAATATTGAACGAATTCCATAAGACAAAGTCTTAAATTTAGCTTGTTCTAACTCTGGAAGCCATAAATATAAGTCTCTAGAAATATCTGGTATCATGTTATCTTCTATATGTGCCCACTTGGGAATATTTATAATACTGTTCCAACCTAATAAATGTGAGAGGATAATTGAATCACAAATAATTATATAAATAATTATATTATATTATGAACCACGATAAGTTGGTTTCTGTTATTCTGTTCATGAATTCTAGATTTGTGAATCTGTGGTAATTGTCCAGACTGTACTTTTGTCGAATTTGGCAACTGTCCTGTGACGTGTCCCTCTATCCCTTAACACATTTAATCATTTTGTAGTTTTTGTGACCTGTAATTTTGGCATTGATTATTTGGCTTCATCAGACCTATGTTAGTTGTCTTATATTGCTTTAAAACTCATATATCAAAGTGCTAATTGTCAGACCTTTTATGTAGCTGACATATACTGCTAATTGACAATCAATATAATATGAATGAGCTTTGCAGCTGTATATGTAATTGTGATGTAGTTTCTTCAAAGATAAACTTCTTTTTCATGTTGTTGATGTTTCTTTCATCTTGGCCATACCTGCATACCAGTGGAAGGTAACGTCTGTCCTAGAGATGAAAACAGGCTTGGGATCTATCCTGTTATAGTTACGGCACAGGTCCGCCACTGCAGTGCGCCGACCAACTAGATGACACTGCCAATATTTTGCAGTGCTGTCAATACGTCAGATAAGTTCTAAGCTTAGCATGGTAGCCTAACCCTTAAACTAAACCTAATTCTCACCCTAACCCTCACCCTCAACCCAACCTTAACAGTTTGCCTAAGACTTGACTATATGATATGGCAATGGAATATCGGCAGCGCCATCTAGCGGTTGATCACCACATTGCAGCAGCGGACTGGTGCCGTAACCATAACAGGATTGGACCCAGGCTTTGATTTCACTATTTCCCTGCTGTTTGCAAATTAGTCAAAATGTAATGTTTTTGACTGTTTACAATTTGCTGTTTTAAATGCATAATGCTAATTGGTCACTTCTGTGTCCCTTTAAAGGACAACTGCTCTTGAGTATGATTAAAAGCATAATTTGGAAGAAAAATGGTATAAATCTTGTTTTCAATTTGATAAAAAATTATTCAAATGCCTCTGCTGGACCCTGGAGGCATCCATGATAACTTAATGAGATTGTGTGTGAAAGGGACGTTTACATTATTGAAGAGCAGTGCTTTTATCTATTGATGCAAGCTTGCCACCCTTTGAGCATCTGTTGGGGAAAGGGGTTGGTGTCAATTTCAAAGAGACCCATCCATCAGCCAATTCCTCCTTTGCTCTCCCCTTTTCCTCACTCAACTGATAGATAAGGAACTGCACATCTTAGAGTAATGCCATTAAAATACATCTAAAATTTAATATTTATAATATTCTCTGTTTTTACACCATTTAAAATACATTTTTAGATTTTAATTCATATTGTATTTAAGGTTGTTTTAACATTTACAGACATTTTGTCTTTGTTTATAAAAGGATTAGATACATGGGGGGGAACTGTGGGTTTATATAAGATCAGTATTGAATTTGGTTGAAAAGCGCTCTCTGAATAGCACACTTGACATCAGAACCCTATGGAAACAGTTCTATATGAGCACCCCCCTCAATCTACAGGCAGACAGTTTCAGATGAAATTCCCCATGGCACAAGAAAAGTCAGCTAAATATAAGACTTTATATAAAAATGTTTTTCTGTTCCTGATAATGCTGTTTTTTTACATACTTCAAAAACATGTGAAGTTTTTCCCAAACTGCAGTGGTCTTTTACGTAGAGAGCTCTAACCTAGGTCTATTAGGAAATCCATTGCCAATAATTAAATTAGACCTAACTCCTCATAGATGAAGATCTTCCAATATAAAGACTCATATTGGGCTGAGCAACAACTGGGGTAATAGGTAGTTGTACCCACCCCCGGAATGGTGCAGATCAGAGAGTTGTCGATAAAAACTGATGTATGTGCTTGTCTCATGTGCGACAGATTATTGCATCTCTCAACAAATCTCACATTATAACAGATTTATGAAAAACCACAGAAAATAGATTTTTTTGAAAATGCTGATCAAGGTACATATGTAATCACATCAAAATACTTCTGTACGTGATCTCTTGATATAACCCATACAGGAATGCCCTCATATATTACATTGAATTCCACATTAGATTGTTTCTCCCATTACCCCATGGAAATGCCCCCATATTAAAGTGCCCTCGAAGTTCACGGTTTCTAGCGGACCCTTGTATAGCACTACAAAATATGTTGGTGCATTACAAATAAAGGATAATAATAATAATAATCTAACATAACAAAATAATTATTGTCCTTATTTCTTGATATTTATTACCAATGGTGAAGATGTTTTAGGTTGCCTACCACATGCACTTTTATAATTTGTGAGACACTTTCTGTTAAAACTCCACTGCATGATGGAAAAAATAAATGTTCGAAAATTATAAGTCTCTAGATACTTGGTGAAGCTTGTGTTTGTGAGAAGGGTGATTACTTTTCTGCAGTAGTAATGCTTGTAGTTATCATACTAACTGTCTGCTTCTTATCTGGGGGTAGTTCCAAATGTTAAAAGCTCCAATGATACTGTCTCTTCATTAGGCTTGAAAAGGCCAAAGAGACCAATCCTAGTTGTATAGGTTCTGTATCCCCGCACACAGGATGGCATAACCGGATTCTAGGGCAAGTTGCAGATTCTCGGACCAAGTTACCAGGTTCCAGGACGAGTTGCTGAAATTAATTACTGATTAAAAAATAATAAACCAGAGTATAAAATTATGTGTCCCAAATAGGGCATAAACTTTACTTTTCCAGTACATCATTTTATAAAGGTTTTGCCCCAATCAGCAGTGAGCCACTCCCTTCTGCCCCATTTTGGCACTTTCAATTACCCCAACCTTGGCTAGGACTTGCTTCAAGGAACCAGAGCCAGTGTGTCTATTTCCCCAGCTAGGTACAGAGGAGTCTACGTCCCCAGCTATCAGCTTCCTCCTGTCAGGATCTGGGCACAGCAGGGGTTGATAACTGTGAGCCCTAGGAGCCAGAATGTCAGTGACGAGGGATTGGGGTCCAACCGAAGTAGGGGAATATTTTTATTTGCTTAATGCAATAGTTGCACCCTAAAACACACTATACACACAAAATGATTGCCATAAAAATGGAAAATGGACCCAGAGCATTCTAGGCTCAAATCAACTGGTGGAAATAAGCCTTAGGTGTCCAGGGAATACAACCAGACCTTGGGGAAAACATCACACAAAACAAGAAATAAACAAGTGTTTTACAAGGTCCTTATAGTCATTATATTATCCCTTTGTTTCAGCTGGCTAGGTGGCTAATGTCCATCAGGGTCAAGTGGCCTGGAGTTGTGACAGAGATAACAAATACCCTAATCCCCCTCCATCCATACCTCCGCTGATAGTTGAACAGTTAACAAATATGTGAAGTTTTAAGTGTATTATATTGTAAAAAGACAATTTAAGTTCAAATTACCACTGTAGTTTAGAAAAAAACGCACATGTTTATGAAGTGTGTAACAAACACATGCTTGTGTGTAGGGTGATCCATACTGTCTCTCTTCAGCTCTGTTTCATTGTCTGGAGACTGAGGTGTGTGCCCTGTCAGTTATTGAATTCTAATCAATTGTAGGGGGGGGGGGCTTTATGTCCACATCGGGGAGTAAACTATTATCATTTGACACCTCACCCCCTCTCCTGCATATGCTCAGAAGTTGCACTACTAAGTGAAATCCCTGCTTTCTCTACTCACTGCCTATATATTGATTGTCACCTATAGATACTAGCACAGTCTGTTAAAAAAAATCTAAATTTTTTTTTTTTTTAATCTTCATTTGTTACTCAGCTAGGGACTATTTATATAAATGGTTTAACTACATTAATTAATTGCACCCTCATCTGTGTATTTAAAATATAACATTTACACTTCACTTACTTCTAAGAATATGAGTCACATTTTTGCCATTCTCTTTCATGTAAGGTACCATGCTTCACAGCTGTGACCTAAAGCCATAAAAATGGAAAATGGAGGTGGAGGGGCTTTACATTACCAGTATCGCATGCTGCTAACAAGCAGGTAGTGAAATGCTGTGTGTCTGATAGGTTTGAGACATTGGTAGTGTAAAGCCCTATGCTTTTGGCATGGCTTTAGGTCACAGCTGTGCAAGATGGCAACTCTTATGAGAGAGAACAAGAAGAAGGGGGATTCATATTGTTCATACATATATATGAAGCACAAGCTACCGTATATATCTTATTTAGATTGAGGAAGAAAAAAATAATGAAGAAACCTAGTTAAAACAATTTTGTGTAAAGAGTCCCTGTAAAGGGACATGGAGGGTACTCTGTTTTTAATATTAAAATAAACTACCTAAGTATGTATATGCATATTTACTAACTGTATCAGACAATGAAAGCAATTTACAGTCTGCCATTAGCTAGTACATCTAATACTATAGAAACATTTAAATAAAATATTGTTTAAATATGCAAATACACAGCTAGTTTATTTTAATATTAAAAACAGGGAACATTATGCATCCCTTTAAGTGAAAATACCTCTTTAAATGTTTTTTATCAATGCTGAAACCTCCATAGTCTTATGATGAATGCATTGTCTTGATTCTCATCTACGCCCAATGTGTGGGCAGCAAAATGCTGTTTTGCACATAGGTGGCACTGGCACCTGCCATATGTATGTGTCTCAGTGATTGAATATTCTCCATAGGCAGACACAGAGAGGTGGCATAAACATGGCATCAACTAGCTTAGTCAAAGAAATAAAAACCAGGGGTCTTAGAAAGTTCTGCCCTAGATATACAATTACACCCTATTGTTTCAAAAGCAGCATTTAACAGTCTGCTGTGAGAAGTGAAAATGATTAATTTCCCTCTATACTTCTGATAAACAAGGCTGGCACAGGTGCCATGGGGCGTTCGGAGACACAGACATTATCTCAGTTGGGATCTGCAACAAACAAGTGGGAGTTTTTAGTGTACATTTCTACTAAGAACATTTGTATTGTTTGTTATTTGTGTGGAACGGCTTTGCAAAATCAGTATTCATAAAACAAACATTGTGAGAGTATAAAGGAGCAGACCCAGGAAGATGTCTGCGAGATTTATATTGTATATAATGATTACACTGTGGATAAGTTTCTTGGCTCATGGGGCTGAGATAGGGGCTGATTTCTCCTTTTCTTGTAATGTTATTCTGTATTTCTGGTGAAAGCAAACACAAAAATTGCAAGAGATGGACAAGAAAATGTCTTGCAGAATCATTTTGCATTTGAAGTTTAGATCCCACATAACTGACCATTAGTTCTCATGGGTTTGTCTATTTGAATACATATTTTTGTGTCATCTGCACACAGGCAAACTTACCTTGAAGACCGCAAATAATATCACTAATAAATACAGTATATTCAACAAAACAGGCGCTAAGCCCAGGGCCACTCTCCTGGTAACTATTTATTCCCCCTACCGTATTCTGTTAGCTATACAATAACTCAGACAGAAATAATAGGGGAAGGAGAAAAAAATGAGCGCACCTCCAACTCCTTGTGCAATTCAGTATGCTATGTAATGATAAACAATGTCCAAAATGTATGAAAGAGGTACGCACATTTTCCTACCCAAAACTTATGAATAATTCCACTGGGTCCCTCTTAAACTATCTGGTCCCATTGGTCCCTGGGATATTGAGTAATATTCCTCAGATAGATACTTTTAATATAATGTTATGCTAATATGCCAAAAAGTAATTATTGCTCCTATTTGTTCCCTACGGGAACCTTTACCTCATAATTATACTCTTTCAGGTATTAGAAATCCTATAGAATAGTGAGTATAGAGCAAATAAAAGTAATTAGACTTTTTGGAGTGCGTGAAACGTAATTTATTAAAGTGAAATAAGTTGTATACTCACTAGAAATCAATAGATATCACACTGCGGATATCTAAATCCCTGCGTAGCGTGCTTTTTCCGCCATGGAGCTGTTCAGCGCAATGCCGATATAAGGCCTCGTTTAGCTCAGTTTTCGGATAGCGCTCCTGCATGCAGGAACGTATATACCGCGCTAAGCAGGTATACCTGTATTCAATATTTAGCTGTCAGTCAGCCTTTCTGATTCACCCACAAACCAAGACTGTAGTATTTTATTAATGAAATATCGCTGCCTTAATTACTTGATAAGCACCGGAGGCATTGCGTCCATTGTCGGCTGCACAGAAAAAGACAAGGCATGAGCAAATAACAGACATTTCATTTTTCAGTCAGAAATCTATTATTTAAGGGTTTTTAACCTAAAAATTGACACCCTTAGGCGGCTGCCTAGTTTGTCTAAGGACTAATCCGGTCATGACCTTATTATTTGATCTTTGCACAAATAGTGATTGTAAGTAGGATTTACACAAGACATTTTCGTAGGATTTATAATATGTGTTAATTTTGGCACCTTGCTACTATGTATATATTATTTACTGACTACTATCTATTCATAGCAATTAATATTTGAGATCATTGCTAGCAATATTGTCTTACCTTATCAAAACTTTTTATTGTAATTATGACATTTTCTATCTTCTGTTCAAGTGATAACTTTAAAATATGATTGTTACTCTCTGTCATGACAGGGTTAATGGAGTAAAATGAGAATAAATGGAATGGACATTGGATATTGGGAACAACCTGCGTTTGATAATACCATTACAATGGCCATACAATAGGGTTTCATTTGTTTAATGGCTAATTAGCAATCATCACAGACATCATATAGCATAAAAGTGTGGTCATTTGGTTCATGTGTCATCAAATTCTTTGGTTAGATAATTTTATTACGTATTAGTTACAAAAATATAATGTACGGGTGTTCACACAATGCTTCCCTACTAATATAGGCACAAGCTCACTCTCAAATGAGCTCAAGTGTCATAGGTCACCTACAATGAGCAGCAATAAGAAACAAGAGGGTGACATTATGAATTAGTGTGATTGCTAGGGAGGAAAAGAGTAGACAGTACATCCTAGAACTAAATACCAAAAAAATCAGTGGGGGAGCTAGTGCATCAGGGGCCCAGTGCAAAAAAACTAAATTGCCCTCCCCCCAGCACTTCTCGCCCCCCCTTCAGCATCAACTCACACAGCACATTAGCTCTTACATGCAGAGGCTGCACATTGGCTCTTACAGACACAGGCTGGCCAATTAGTAGTTACAGACACAGGCTGCAGATTGGCTCTTAAAGACACAGGATGCAGATTGGCACTTATAGATACAGGATGCAGATTGGCACTTACAGAAACATACAGGATGCAATTTGGCTCTTATAGATACAGGAAGCAGATTGACACTTACAGATACATGACCTGTGAAAGGCCCAGTGGGTATGTCCGTATAACCCTTCGGGTGTAACTTACTCCCTGAATATTTGTTAGGCACAAACACTTCCTAAGCACTCTAATTAAATAATTTGACACAACCACTTGTTGGGAGAATACTGGCCACAGCGTTTATTAGTAAACCCAAATTCACATAATAATAACAATACCATTTATTTAAATATACATAAAGAGAGGGGAGGAGCCTGCCGACCGAGACAGTACACTCTGCGCCCTGACCCTCGTCCAGGGCCTACCGTGATGGAGCATCCGTACCCCCGTAGGGTAGGATCACCCCCAATTTACCACTGTCCCGGCGACACCCTCACCACCGCCACGCTGTGACAACAACAAATACAGACACATCATAAATCAAACTGAAAATTGAAGGCATATCACAACTGTTAATGACGAATACAGATTAAACTAAAACACTTGACTTATTACAATATTTTATTTTCCTTTTATTTATTTATTTATTTATTTTTTTTACTTTTTTTTTTTTATACCTAACACATGATTTTACATTTACAATAAATTAACACCTATGCTCCCAATGTTAGGGATGGGTGGGTGGGATCTGATTTCTTGGCTTGCTGGGGGCATAATGGCCGATTTGGAGCCAATACCATGATGGCTCTGCCCCCCAGCTAGCCACTCCCTCTCTTCCATCCTCCCGGGCCTGCAAAGGTCACGTGGCCCTACGGACCGAACCCAGGGGCCTGGGTAGGTCTCCGGCCCATTCATGACCTGTGAAAGGCCCAGTGGGTATGTCCGTATAACCCTTTGGGTGTAACTTACTCCCTGAATATTTGTTAGGCACAAACACTTCCTAAGCACTCTAATTAAATAATTTGACACAACGACTTGTTGGGAGAATACTGGCCACAGCGTTTATTGGTAAACCCAAATTCACATAATAATAACAATACCATTTATTTAAATATACATAAAGAGAGGGGAGGAGCCTGCCGACCGAGACAGTACACTCTGCGCCCTGACCCTCGTCCAGGGCCTACCGTGATGGAGCATCCGTACCCCCGTAGGGTAGGATCACCCCCAATTTACCACTTTCCCGGCGACTCCCCTCACCACCGCCACGGAGAAGGCCGCAGACTACCTTTGCGGCATACGACTCCCCCCAAAAACGCCATGGCCAGCCGACTACCTCCCTAGCCCCTAGTACTAAAAATCCCGCTCCTAATGACCTCGACCAGCTAAATCATGAATGGTTAATCCAGAAAACACTTAGCTCATCAATATTCCAGCAAACTAATTCTGGGCTTGCCTATTTACTTTCCTATTGGGCCTTACTTGACCCTTCACCAACCGATCCTCTAAGCTAGCCCCTTTGGCAGCTGTTACCAAGTTTGATTCTTTTTCACCCTCGATAAAACCCGCGGTTAACCGGGTGTATACCAGGGATGTTACCACCACATGGAGCACTTCCAAGTTAGGCCGCCAGTGCCCTTTGCCACCTCCTCATCCCACTGATGACGTTACCATCTCTATAACATCTGACCTGGGCCACACTCTCAAGCTGGGCCATAGATCGGCACCCAAGGCGAAGCGCCTGTTTTGGTCCGATGTCCACTACCCCATCTGACCAGGGCCCCACGCCCAAGCTGGGCCATAAAACGGCACCTGAGGCGAAGCGCCTGTTTGGTCCGATGTCCGAATATCTATCCATTACTACGATTTTCCCATCTCCAAGCCCCGGGGCAAAAAGGCCCGTCGGCTGTTACCTCTTCAGTCATGCACAAAGCCAGCAGGTACCATGTTCCACCACGGAATGTACCCGGCTCTGATCGCAAGTTGCAAAATCATCTTCATTGGAAACCACCTTTTCCCCGTAAAGAAACAACACCAACCAACTCACGCGTTGAGGTCCAAGAACCGTATTACCACAAAAGGAGAGCTATCAGTGTACCTCGGACACTGTAACTACCTCCCTTTTCCACCTGGTTCCCCTCGGACTCCCGCGGCCACCTGATCACCTTAGGATCCCACGACCAAAAGACCTGAGGTCACCAGCGCCTTGTCTGTTTAGGCCAACCTCTCACCAGCAGCTCACCTGCCAAAAAGGAGAGATGGCTGTACAGAACCACAAAGCCTCGTGCTTTCCACAGACCTCTTTCCCCACAGTGGTATCTCCGGCCCTTGGGAAAGGCATTAAAGTGCCTTCCATCCCTTCGCCATACCGCCTGTGACACCTTGCTCCACGTGCAATTCCGATACCTCCTACGTCAGGTCCCTCAGCCCAGCCCGTTTTGAAAGGCTGCGGCTCTTACCCAACGTCCCACCTTCGGGGAACCCTCCTCCCGGCCTCAACCGAGAAATCTCAACCTTGCCTGTTCCAACTCACGGACCCTCGCGCCCGCCAGATGAACCATAATGTCCTTCCCATTCGTTGCTCGTGCACCATTAAACCGGCCCAGACAACCCCTTGTATTGAGCCCTGTTACCTGTATTCTTTTAACGATAAGCCCCATTGCCGTAACTACGCCCAAGCGTAACCAACTCTGCCACCATGGGCTGTAATAATGCAATGCTCAGATAGACATCCAACCAAACCGGAAGAAACCACCCCCAAATCGGGTATGTCGTGCCTGTCCCCTTACCACGGGCCGAGGCAAAACCTTAGGCGGTGACTGACCAGTCCAGTCTACACTGAACACACCATTCGTGTATGGATACCTGTCTACCCCCTGATGGTCAGTGGCATTCTACCACGTGACTGTAACACTATACTTGATGAACCGGACCTACTCATAGACCAGTATCAAAATTCCATTGAGTATGTAGCGGCATCCGCCCCCCGCGCCAGATACGGGCCACTGCCCGGCCTGTCTAATGAGGGCCCGACCGCACATAAACCCTCTTAAAACTAGCCTTCTTTGGATTTGATTATACGCCGAGAAGGGAAACCTATCCGCGTAATGCTGTTTCACCCCTACAGGCTAAGTGCCGGGCATAAGACAGGATAACGGGCTAACCCGACATGTGCATAAAAAACCCACTAGCTCAAAACCAGGACAAATTAGCAGGGCCCACAGTCACCCTGCCTGGTGCTGTACCACTGCATTTTTAACCTTGTACACGATATCAATGCTGGGCTAACGATGACGCAATAGAAACGCCCTAGCCGATCGGAACCGCATGACACCCATGGGCACCCTAATGAGACTAGGGCAAAGAACTGACCTTAGCCTGAGACTCATGGGTTTCTGCCCAAACTACACTACCCCTAACTGCGTGTCATCACATCGGCAACTGCCGTGGTGCTTATACAGGAGAGGGTGAACCACAACCAACTGATATTTTGGGGGCTAATACATAAATGCGCCAGGTAGACTCCTGAGCGAAACAACCAGACTAAAACCAGTCCTATAGGCCGAAACCCCAAGAATACATAGCTACTGTTCTAAGGGAAGCGCCCGTTCCCTCTACGGTGGCTTGGGATGCTTAGTAAAACCACCGGCCGAGGTGCTGCCCCGTTCTTGCATGTCTAGCTAACAGACCATGACTGTCTGCTGTGTGTAACTACAAATGCATGCCTGCTCAGGCAGCGGGAGAACTGGGCAGACTGACGCTACCAAACATTAAAATCAGTTCTGATAATACATTGGAAGAAGACTCCCAGTAACCGGTTCGAAAAGATATATTTTTTATACGACCTTGCCTATATGAACGCAGATCTAAACACCTAGATACCCATATATATGATATACAAATATACACACACCCATATAAAAGTGCAACACCACACAAACAAAACAACGTCGCACAAAATATATATATGTACTTATATAATGAATTAAATACATAATAGCGGCCTATGGCCTTGATGACATCTAAAAAACAGGGATAAACCCCGTCCAGGCGAAAGGAAAAAAGATAAACTCTCCTACAGGCCTATTATATACCGGCAAATAACCCCGACCACATACATATGAAAACAGGGATTGAAAACCACAACTACAGATCGAAGAGGAGATCCGGTACTGTTGCTAAAACGGGTGGTATAACAGGCTATGTAGCATAACAAGAAAACTAACCTAACATGCTTTTAGCATATGCCTGCTGTATTACACAGCTGTAATGCAAAGCCAGTATAAATTTACACAAGCTGGGAATCCTATCCATGACGGCTGTTTCAGGCTTACTGCTTATCATTGCATGGAACGGATCTCCCCTACACCCAACCAGGCCAATAAATAACACATAAGCTGCTCTAAAAAATGGCCTAATTTCCCGCTCCCATACTGGGGCCCTATTAATACCTAAGATATTCCGTCAGGAAAGGGAATATGTGGACCAGATCTACTTGCCCTACACCAAGGAGCTCACAACTAACTTACCCATTAAAAACAGAGGGATGGGAGATAATAACCCCCCCCACACACACACAAAACCTGCTCATAAATAGCATGGCCATAAGCCAGGAAAGCATTGACAATTGCGCTACCACAGCAGAAAATTAAGATACAGAACTATTATTGTAAACCTATAAGATAGCACAGAGGAAAAAAAACAAACATCTTTAACTATATAAAATATCTCGCTGCTGCATTAAAATATGCTACACACTTTGCGACCGTTTGGGATATGAGGAGCTTCAGCCTAAACATCAGGGGACCCCGTGCAATATGACTAGCCATGAAACATAAACCAGGAAAAGCCCTAACCCACTGACGCCACCAGGCATGGGACACAGTAAGCTATGGAGCCATACAGTATCCTATACCCTAAAAATGCTGGAGCTATTTTAGGTATAAACTATATATACACATCTATACGAGGATTCAACCATATAACTGCTTAAATGTGAGGTTTGTGGTGTACTTTACTAAAAGTGTAGGGTGCAGGACATTTATTTTACATTTCATAACATAAGCTATACTATATAACAAAATGGTACCAAATTACTTGACCTTATGGTGCCTTGACTATATTCATGTATAGGCAATAAAATCCATTAGGCCAGGCAAACAGTGGAGAAAGGGAGGGGGACCATGCCTACCTGCCCTGAGTGGGTTTCTTACTGGGCACTACAGCACCGCTGCTGCTGTCCCGCAGCCCCTGCTCAGGCCGGTCTCCAGGCAGCCCCCACTCCTCCCCTGTCCTCCCGCCCGTGCCAGGTTTCCTCTCTCTCACAGGGCAGCCGGCGCCCATGCACTGTGTGGCTGCAATAACTCCCTCGATCCCCAGGCCACATCGGATCACGGGGACCGTCCGGAGATCTCTTTTTCTGTCCCCCTGCGGGTCGCACGGCGCACCAAGCGCTGTGTGGCGTGCCCGCCTATCCCCTGATCGCCCCGAGACTCCAGGCGCCACCCGCTGGCCCTGAGTACCTTCTGGATCCCAGGTGACCGTCCATGGGGGAGGGGGTGCCGCTTACCGGCCTCTGAAGGACGCACGCCGGCGTCCCGTCTACCCTCCAGCTGCCGAACCACCACCGATACTGCCCAAGATGGTGTGTGCACCCCCAGGGGCCTGCCTGGTTAATTGAGGAGAGAGTATAGAGAGAAAAGCACCTCACATCTGATTTCTTGGCTAGCTGGGGGCATAATGGCCGATTTGGCGCCAATACCATGATGGCTCTGCCCCCCAGCTAGCCACTCCCTCTCTTCCATCCTCCCGGGCCTGCAAAGGTCACGTGGCCCTACGGACCGAACCCAGGGGCCTGGGTAGGTCTCCGGCCCATTCAGAATGCAGATTAGCATTTACAGATACATGCAAGATGCAGATTGACTTTTACAGATACAGGATGCAGATTGGCAATTACAGATACATACAGGATGCAGATTGGCTCTTATAGATACAGGAAGCAGATTGACACTCACAGATACAGGATGCAGATTGGCACTTACAGATACATACAGGATGCAGATTGGCTCTTATAGATACAGGAAGCAGATTGACACTCACAGATACAGGATGCAGATTGGCTCTTATAGATACATGCAGGATGCAGATTGACTTTTACAGATACAGGATGCAGATTGGCACTTACAGATACATACAAGATGCAGATTGGCTCTTATAGATACAGGAAGCAGATTGACACTCACAGATACAGGATGCAGATTGGCTCTTATAGATACAGGAAGCAGATTGACACTCACAGATACAGGATGCATATTAGCATTTACAGATACATGCAGGATGCAGATTGACTTTTACAGATACAGGATGCAGATTGGCTCTTACAGAGGCTGCACTTTGGCTCTTGCAGACACCGGCTGCAATCCCGCGGGGGCTGGAGGGCCGAGGTGGGGCAGCGACAGGCCATGACAGGTTTATCAACCCCCACCACCACCACCACCACCAGAGCTGGGCCCCAGTGCCTTGATCCGGCTTCAGCTCAGCATCTGTAAAAAATGTGAAGCATCATAAGGATAAGAAGAATGGGCATGAGCTCAAGAGGGCAGGGAAACACTGGTAATGGAAATTAAGTTGGAAATGAAGTGGAATAGGAGGGTGTCTGAGGAGGCACAATTTGATCAGGCCCAAAATAGAATAAGCAAATTGCCTTATATGTCCAGACTGGAACCAGACACTTTCTGCATCAGCATCAGTCCTCATTATTAGATGTTGACATGGTAATTCTATACCACCTTACTCAAGGGAAATTCCTCTTCTTATATAGCAATCTGAGAACCTTGTCCCATAATATTAAAATTAAGAAGGTATTCAGTTAGCCCGGTAGCCAGGGACTGATTTCTTTGGCAGGTAGATGAGCCCCTGATAGACTGGTAATATATTAAAGTTGCCTTGGCTGGTACTGAGTGAGAACCTTGCAATTCAAGTAACCATCTTTTCTGCTCTTCATGCTTCTTAGTATTTTTCCATCTGAATTTTAAATGACTATTATAGTTTTATATTTAAAATCAAATTACAACTTAATATTAGTGACATTTTTTTTTAGAATGTAAAAAATAATACAGCCTTGATTATATTACCTTTTATTTGCAATTTTGTTCTCTTCTGGTCTGCTTCTTGAGGTAGGAGGAGACTCTGAATGCAAAGGATTCTATCTATACATTGGAAATGTGGCAGATAAAACTGCCAAAGCTTTCATCAAGTACACAATCTGCTGAAAATGGCGCAAAAAGAATCAGCTTGAAAAATAAAATGTGACTGTACACACCATATAGAAAAAACATGACCACATAATGTGTGCTTCTCTGTCCTATGCTCCTTAATTTCTTCTTTCCTGAAGTTGTTCCCCAATAGAACTGGCTTTTTCTTTTGTGCCCTCTTACTATCGTGCTGTCATTTTCAATATCTATTAATTAATCCTCTTTTTCCCTTCTTTCTCTATTGCACATGTTCACCTCTCTCGTCTTCTCTCATTGTCCTCTCTTTTTTCCTCTTTGCACTCACTTCATATCATTATAATGTGCACTAGTAACTTGCCCATCATAAATGACGGCGTCATATGCTATTATAAATGATCTGTTCTATCTCTCTCGGCTCTGGCTCCCTCTGTGCTTTCTCTCTCTGCGAACCCCATGCATCCTCTCTCTGTGCTGTCTCTCTCTATCCTGTATCTCTCTCTGTAGTCGCTCTCTTTGTGTGTACTCTCTCTCTCTATGCGCTCTCCCTCCTCTCTCTCCCTCCCTTTCTCTCTCTCCTTTTCTCTCTCTCTTCCTCCCTCCCCCTATCCCTCCTCTATGTCTGCCTCCTCTCCCTATCCCTCCCTCCCTCTGTTGAGCATTTATTCCTATTCCATCCACCATGTAAAGCCTGTGTGCACCTGTGCAGGACGCACCACGCAGGCTTTACTCACACCTACAGCTATTATAGGTGATTGTTATTTCTAATATAGGATAGAACAGAAATGTAGACTTTTAGATGTGTGCACCATTGGATATTACTCCTCTTTCATCAAGTTATAGTATTCTGGTGATAATGTTATCTTCATTTTGTGAGCCCTTTCAAAAAGTTGTTGCCCTAGGCCTAAGCAAAATGCATGGGCAGTGGTGTCAAGGCCAATGACCAGCTTAGTAGCAGGATATGGCCCCCTTCCTGTATGAGTTGTTCCATAGCGTTCACATAAAAACTAAAGTAATGGTTCCGTTTTCATCATCGCATATAATAGTTGTCAAACTGCGATTTGTCGTCACTTGTGAGGTGAGCCGTTAACTCATAGAAGCCTTCCGAGCTCGGAGCACTTAGGCGATGAGCGCTCATTGCCATGCGAGCCTTGCGAAGTGAGGCGAGCCGTTGAGGCATTGAAACACGCAGGACTTAGGCTGCAAGCAGTGGAGGAACGCGGGACTTAGAAAAAAAAAATCTGACCTCGGAATCTGGGGGGCAAAAAAATGGCCTCGCAAAAATACGACTTTAATGGCCGAACCGCAGAAATCGAAAAACACGAAAAACAAGACAAAGGTAAAAAATAAAATAGAAAAACACTCACACGCAGGTTACACGCAAATTTAAGCCGAATTTGACGAATTTCAGAACTCGAAAATCATCTAAGCAAGAAAAAAAGGACAAATGAAAAAAATGAAAACGAGGCTAAAGGAGACCGAGGTGCACAAATCCCCGCCAGGCACGTACGAGTTAGCCAGGAATGTAGGAGATACACAATATACCATTAGAACGGACAGAAAATGCTCGCGAGCCAAGTAACACATAGAAAAAATCCGCCATTTTATAACACTAACTTGCAAAAAATAACATTAGGATTCTAAAATCGCGCTTTTACCTGCCTAAACAAACGCGCACGCAGGCTATTTACACTGCACACTTGCCACATTGCTGACACTTTCTCCTTAGATGATCAACAGTCCAACTGGACATTTTCAGATGCAGGAAAATCCAAATAGATTGTTAGCTCTTTAAGATAATGATTGCTGCATATTAAATATCAATAGGTAAAGTATATTCATTTATTAATTCATATTACTTTATTAATTCACTGTACTAAATAAATGTTATATTTTACACTGTACTTATATATCTGTCTTTGCAATGAGCGCTGATCGTTGCAAAGGAGGAAACTTAAAGTACACGAGGGGAGAGGCTCGCAATGAGCTCCGAAGGTCCACAGAGTAGCAAAAGCCTTACATTGTGTGTCAAACTGCATTGCTATGGTTTCAAATGTTATTGCCGTAATATTTGACGGGCAAGTTGCTAGTTTTTAAATAAAGATCAACATAAACATTTTCTGATAAAAAATTAACTTTGATGAGAAAACTTACACTGAAAATAACTTATTTTGCCTTGAGGCTGGAGAACTGGGACAGATTGTGGGGCACAATTCCTTGCGGCAGCCCCTTTATTGTACGACATAAGGACATTTTTCAGTGTAAGTTTTCTCACAAAGAAACACATTGTATCCATCATTAATAAATTAAAAAAGTTGTTTACAATGAACATTACTAAGTAAAACATATGAATGCTGGGCCATCACAGTGACCCTTTAAAAACTCCTTACTAAGAGAAGAGATCTTCATGTTAGTTTGATAAGTGATCTCAGCAGTCAAAACAATTTGGTTTAAAAAATGGTGAACAAAAATCTGCTTCAAATTGTAAATATATTTTTTATTAATCTGTTTATTTCAATGGTGCCTATTAGAGCCTATGATTAATTTTATAGATATCAAAAAGTATTTTTAGCAAATAAAAATGCACAGCACACTATGTTCGATATATACAATTATAGGAACAGACATTTTTCACTAATCTGATTTGTCACCTTGGATACAATCATTTCACCTATTCAGTTTTATTAAAATAATATTCTACAATGACGGCAAATTACAATAGCATTAATGAATCCATAAGGGAATGCAAGCGACAATAGGATCACCCTCCCATATGTCCACCCACAGTAAAGAATAATTATATTTATGAACTAAAGTAACAGCTGTACTTAAATATTTTTTTTACTTTCTAGAAAATATTTTCCCTGCTATGAAGACTAAAGTATACCCATTTTAAATAATAGGTTGAAATTCGATAACATTTATTAAAAATGAAAATGTCTATAGAAATGTCCTAATACATTCTGTATACCCATGAGTTTTTATGAATGTGTATGTAATTCTGAAATAAGAAACAAAGGAATATTATGTAACATTAAGAAACAAAGCCTATAAAATATCTAAATTATGCAGAAATGGGAGAAATAAATAAATATATTAATTAATAATTAAAAAAATGTTTTAAAAATTTAAATAATTGATTAATAATTAATTAACATCTAATTAATTAATATTTAATCTGCATATTGCAGATCAGAGGAGATCTTAAAAGGTTGAACTTAATTGCTATGTAACTATGTTAATATATATATATATATATATACACTATTTTATAATATTAATTAGAGACATTTATTATACAATGACTTTTGAGATGGTACTTAGATCCATTTATTTCACCCAAACAAAATGTTAATTTCTCAGATTTATTTTGTTCTTGGAATACAAGGACTTTTATTATCTACTGAAAGAATCACCACTTCCTTATATGGTGGATAAGTCATATTCCTTCTTATATTTATTGTTGTAGTGCACCATTATCTCTTTTTGATGACTCTTTCCATTCCTTGTTATGCTCTTAGTCAGACTCGAATGTATCAAACCTATGTTTTTTCATTACACAATGGTTGATTTAAGAAAACAAAATAATTAAGAAGCTTCTGTGATTTCTCTGCTAGTTCACTTATCTTTGAATCTCCATCAAATACAACCAGGGTTAGAATAGAAGATTTCCACCGAGCCCTGTGGGTGTAAATATATTGTAAGGAGAAAGAAGGACCTACAACCTCTTATGAAGTTGAATCACCAGTATGACTCATGACCATGTGATATCCCTCGCTTGGTGACCCTCAGGAATCAGACTCATCTTATGACGTGCTTATTGCTACTGTATTTAATAAATGTACACACCACATGGTCTACTGAGGCTCCATAACTCCCACTCAGTATTTCTCCATCATCACCTACCTTACAACTATCACATATTATAATTGTCTAACTACGATTCGTCGTCACGCTGCGTTGCGTAGTGCGTACGACTTAGCGATGAGCGCTGCAGGCGCTCATCGCCCGGTGAGCCGTTAAAACGTAGTGTTGCGTAGTGCGTACGACTTAAGGATGAGCAGCCATTAAACCGTATGACTTTGCCGATCGTACGACTTTGCCATCGCCTGGCGAGCCTCGCGTAGCGAGGCGAGCCGTTAAATCGTAGCACTTTGGCAATGAGCGCCGCAGTAAAAAAAACACTAAATACACACTCAAAAATAAAACAAAGGTCACTTACAGCATGGGGAACCAGGCAGGACGTCTGGAAGTGAGTTGGAACCTCAATTTCGATCGATTTAGCCGAGTTACAAAAATCGAAAATCGGCTAAGCGAGAAAAAAATGGCCGCCGAAAAAAATGAAAACGAGGCTATACTACTACGAACTGCGTAAAACACAGCCACAGACGTATGTGTTCGAAAAACAACTAGATAAAGGATGTGGATTAACAGCGCAATGAGTAAAAAGACAGTAGCGAGTACATTTTACGAAACTCAATTACAGATTTACGCATTAACACAGATTTAACGTCTTTGTCTCGCGCAACATCGGATTTCCCACCTAAAACAACGCATTTGATGAAATATAAGTTGAAAGTTACAAAAATAAAAAGTTCAAAAAAAAAAATGTGTATTTATTTTAAGAAAAAAAAAAGGGACAAATGTAGCGTCATGTTGTGTGGCAAACAAATTTCACAACATTTAATTTTTATTGACCGTCATTTGACCGTTTTACCATATTTACAGGCGATCATCGTTAAACCGTAGTACTTTGGCAATGAGCGCCGCAGAAAAAATGGCGGACGAACAGAACGAAAACGAGGCTACAGCACTATAAATACGGAAAACACGTACCGATAATCCGCTAAGACGCATACCACACATTATCCACCATTTTAGGATAATGCGGAAGTACACAGCTACGTTAACGGTTTTGGCTCGCGCACGCACACTATTACACTGCACACGTTCATCACGCTTACACAGCACCTCCACACCACTAATGCTGCAGCAACATCAACACTGATTGCCAGCTCTTCAACGCAATGCAAAAAAATACATAAATTCATTTATTAATTTGATTTCTATATTTCAGTAGTACACAGAAAACCACATTAGCTACCTTACAATTCCATATGTATATTAATAACTAAACAACTTTAAAAACATACACATCTCATTGCCGTAATTTTTTGACGGGCAATACGCTAGTCATATATATATTTTTTGTAATTGCGAGTTTGTGTGTAATGCTCGCAAAGTTAAGGGTTTGCGCATGCGCAGAGGCGCTCATCGCAAGGCCTGGAAAGTAGAAGGGGGAGAGGTTTGCAATGAGCGCCAAAGGCGCTCACCTCAAGGTCTGCAATTCAGAGGGGGGAGAGGCTTGACATTTTTTTCAAGCCCGTAACTCGGAAGCAGCTTGGAGGAAACAAAAAGACCCCAATTGAATAGCAAATTAGCTTGCAACCTCATTTACGGGCTCCCCGCCTCTCCCCCTGAGCTCATTGCAGCCCTCGCCTGTTCCCCTAGGCCTATTGCAGGCCTCGCGGACCCACAACTGTAGAGGGGGGGGGGGTGGCGAGGGCCGCAATATGACCAGGGGGAGAGGCAGGGAGCCCGTAAGTGAGGTTGCAAGCTAATTTGTTATTCAATTGGCGTCTTTTTGCAGGTTCTGAACGGCTTCCGAGTTACCACCTTGAAAAAATGGCAACCATTAAAGCTGTAACTTTTTTTCAAGACCGTAACTCCGATAAATTTCCCCAAGCCCGCAAATGTTTTCACACCTGTAAATGGCAAAAGGAGCACAGGGAAGGAAGGGGGGGGGGGGGGGGGAGACACACAGGGGAGGGAGAGGGGGAAAAGAGACACAAAGGAGGGAGTGGGGGGGAGATACACAGGGGTGAGAAAGGGGGGAAAGAGACACAGGGGAGGAAGATCAGGGCAAAGAGACATGGGAGTCACTAATGGAGGGAAGAGACATAGGAGAGGGAGAGGGGGGAAGAGATACAGGGGAGGGAGAGGGGGTAAAGAGACACAGGGGACGGAGGGGAGAAAGAGAAACGGGAGGGGGAGAGACACAGGGGAATGGAGAGAGAGGGAAGAGACACAGGGGATGGAGAGGGGGAAGGATACACAGTGATGAGAAATGGGGGAGAGGGGGAAAAGTGACATGAGGGAGTGGGGGGAAAGAGACACAGGGGAGGGAGGGGAGAAAGAGAAACGGGAGGGGGAGAGACACAGGGGAATGGAGAGAGAGGGAAGAGACACAGGGGATAGAGAGGGGGGAAGGATACACAGGGGTGAGAAATGGGGGAGAGGGGGAAAAGAGACATGAGGGAGTGGGGGGAAAGAGACACAGGGGAGGTAGAGCAGGGCAAAGAGACACAGGGGAGGGAGAGGGAGGGAAGAGACATAGAGGAGGGAGAGGGGGGAAAGAGATACAGGGAAGGGAGGGGGAAAAAGACACAGGGGAGGGAGGGGGAAAGAGACACCGGGGAGGGAGAGGGAGGGAAGAGACATAGGAGAGGGAGAGGGGGGAAGAGATACAGGGGAGGGAGAGGGGGTAAAGAGACACAGGGGACGGAGGGGAGAAAGAGAAACGGGAGGGGGAGAGACACAGTGGAATGGAGAGAGAGGGAAGAGACACAGGGGATGGAGAGGGGGGAAGGATACACAGTGATGAGAAATGGGGGATAGGGGGAAAAGAGACATGAGGGAGTGGGGGGAAAGAGACACAGGGGAGGGAGGGGAGTAAGAGAAATGGGAGGGGGAGAGACACAGGGGAATGGAGAGAGAGGGAAGAGACACAGGGGATGGAGAGGGGGGAAGGATACACAGGGGTGAGAAATGGGGGAGAGGGGGAAAAGAGACATGAGGGAGTGGGGGGAAAGAGACACAGGGGAGGTAGAGCAGGGCAAAGAGACACAGGGGAGGGAGAGGGAGGGAAGAGACATAGAGGAGGGAGAGGGGGGAAAGAGATACAGGGAAGGGAGGGGGAAAGAGACACAGGGGAGGGAGGGGGAAAGAGACACAGGGGAGGGAGAGGGAGGGAAGAGACACAGGGGAGGGAGAGGGGGAAAGAGACACAGGGGAAAGAGAGGGGGACAGAGATACATGGGAGAAAAATGGGGGAGAGGGGGGAAAGAGACACGGGAGGGGGAGAGACACAGGGGAATGGAGAGAGAGGGAAGAGACACAGGGGATGGAGAGGGGGGAAGGATACACAGGGATGAGAAATGGGGGAGAGGGGGAAAAGAGACATGAGGGAGTGGGGGGAAAGAGACACAGGGGAGGTAGAGCAGGGCAAAGAGACACAGGGGAGGGAGAGAGAGGGAAGAGACACAGAGGAGGGAGAGGGGGGAAAGAGATACATGGGTGAGAAATGGGGGATAGGGGGGGAAAGAGACACGGGAGGGAGTGGGGTGGAAGAGACACAAAGGAGGGAGTGGGGGGGAGATACACAGGGGTGAGAAAGGGGGGAAAGAGACACAGGGGAGGGAGGGGAGAAAGAGACACAGGAGGGGGAGAGACACAAGGGAATGGAGAGGGGGGGAAGGATACACAGGGGTGAGAAATGGGGGAGAGGGGGAAAAGAGACATGAGAGAGTGGGGGAAAGAGACACAGGGGAGGTAGAGCAGGGCAAAGAGACACAGGGGAGGGAAAGGGAGGGAAGAGACACAGAGGAGGGAGAGGGGCGAAAGAGATACATGGGTGAGAAATGGGGGATAGGGGGGGAAGAGACATGGGAGGGAGTGGGGTGGAAGAGACACAAAGGACCGAGTGGGGGGCAGATACACAGGGGTGAGAAAGGGGGGAAAGAGACACAGGAGCGGGAGAGACACAAGGGAATGGAGAGGGGGGGAGGATACACAGGGGTGAGAAATGGGGGAGAGGGGGAAAAGAGACATGAGAGAGTGGGGGGAAAGAGACACAGGGGAGGTAGAGCAGGGCAAAGAGACACAGGGGAGGGAGAGGGAGAGAAGAGACATAGAGGAGGGAGAGGGGGTAAAGAGATACAGGGAAGGGAGGGGGAAAGAGACACAGGGGAGGGAGGGGGAAAGAGACACAGGGGAGGGAGAGGGAGGGAAGAGACACAGGGGAGGGAGAGGGGGAAAGAGACATAGGGGAAAGAGAGGGGGACAGAGATACATGGGAGAAAAATGGGGGACAGGGGGGAAAGAGACACGGGGGGAGTGGGGGAAAGAGACACAGAGGTGAGAGAGGGGGGCAAGAGATGCAGGGAAGGGAGAGTGGGGAAAAGAGACATGAGACGGAGAGAGGGGGAAAGAGACACAAAGGAGGGAGTGGGGGAGATACACAGGGGTGAGAAAGAGGGGAAAGAGACACAGGGGAGGGAGATCAGGGCAAAGAGACACGTGGGAGTCACTAATGGAGGGAAGAGACACAGGAGAGAGAGAGGGGGGAAGAGATAAAGGTGAGGGAGAGGGGGGAAAGAGACACAGGGGAGAGAGACACAGGGGAATGGAGAGGGGGGAAAGAGACACAGGGGAAGGAAAGGGGAAAGAGACACAGGGGTAAGAAATGGGGGAGAGGGGAGAAAGATAAATTTGAGGGAGTGGGAGAAGGAGACACAGGGGTGAGAGTGGGGGAAAGAAACTCAGGAGAGGGAGAGGGGGGGGGGAGACACAGGAGAGGTAGAGAGGGGAAAAGAGACCCCGGAGAGGGAGAGGGGTGAATGAGACATGGGAGTGAGAGGAGGAAAGACATACAGGGGAGGGGGAAGAGATACAGGGGAGGGAGAGGGAGGGAAGAGACACAGAGGAGGGAGAGGGGGAAGGAGGACAAGGGAGGGAGGGGGAAAGAGACACAGGGGAGGGAGAGGGAGGGAAGAGACACAGGGGAGGGAGAGGGGGACAGAGATACAAGGGTGAGAAATGGGGGAGAGGCACGGGAGGGAGTGGGGGAAAGAGACACAGGGGTGAGAGAGGGGAGCAAGAGACACACGGGAGGGAGAGTGGGGGAAAGAGACGAACAACAGATAGTACATAAACAGACAGAAAACACAATGTGTAACACTATATCATGCCGTAATTTTTTACGGGCAAGTCGCTAGTTACATATGTACTGTAGTCGTGGTAATTGCGAGTTTGTGTGTAACGTTCGCTAAGTTACGTGCTTGAAAACTGCAACAGTTGCAGAGTGATTAAAAGCAAGTACATGGCAGAATCGTAAATCATGCTTAGTTACAATACCTGACGCTTCAAAACTGCAACAGTTACAGAAAGATTACATTGTATCAATCTCGGAAGTACATGGGAGAAATCCTGTTTCTATATGTAGCATTCAGGGCCTGATCATGATCAAGTAACCAAGACCCGCAACTTCCTGCTTAGACAGAGCTAAACCCGAAATGTGAGGAGACGGAGATGAGCGTGAGAAGGAGAGAGAGAAAGAAGGACAGGGAGAGAAGGAGAGGGAGAGTGAGAAGGAGAGATAGAGTGAGAAGGAGAGAGAGAGAGGGTACACATAGTGAGGGCGCACAAAGAAACAGAACACACAATATTATACCGTCATTTTTTTACGGGCAATTGACTAATATATCATATATACAGTTGTCGTACTGCGAGTATGAGTGTAACGCTCGCAAAGTTGCTGCATTGCTCATAGTGCATGCCACTGACTCTCCTCTAGTCAGTGTGTTTTCTCTCTCCTGCTCAGTGAGTTCTCTCTCTCTCTTCCCTGGTCAGTGAGTTATCTCTCTCTCCCCTGGTCAGTTTGTTCTCTCTTCTGGTCAGTGTGTTCTCTTCCTGTCGGTGTCTTCTCTCTCTCTCCTGGTCAGTGAGTTCTCTCTCTCTCTCTCTTCCCTGGTCAGTGAGTTCTCTATCTCTCTCCCCTGGTCAGTGAGTTATCACTTTCTTCCCTGGTCAGTTTGTTCTCTCTTCTGGTCAGTGTGTTCTCTTCCTGTCGGTGTCTTCTCTCTCTTACCTGGTCAGTGAGTTATCTCTCTCTCTTCTAGTCAGTGTGTTCTCTCTCTCCTGGTCAGTGTGCTCTCTCTCTCCTGGTCAGTGAGTTCTATCTCTCTTCCCTGGCCTGTGTGTATTCTCTCTCTCCTCTAGTCAGTGTGCTCTCTCTCCTGGTCAGTGAGTTCTATCTCTCTCCCCTGGCCTGTGTGTATTCTCTCTCTCCTCTAGTCAGTGTGTTCTCTCTCTCCTGGTCAGTGTGCTCTCTCTCTCCTGGTCAGTGAGTTATATCTCTCTCCTCTAGTCAGTGTGCTCTCTCTCCTGGTCAGTGTGTTCTCTCTCTCCTGGTCAGTGAGTTCTATCTCTCTCCCCTGGCCTGTGTGTATTCTCTCTCTCCTCTAGTCAGTGTGTTCTCTCTCTCCTGGTCAGTGTGCTCTCTCTCTCCTGGTCAGTGAGTTATATCTCTCTCCTCTAGTCTGTGTGCTCTCTCTCCTGGTAAGTGTGTTCTATCTCTCTCCCCTGGCCTGTGTGTATTCTCTCTCTCCTCTAGTCAGTGTGCTCTCTCTCCTGGTCATTGTGCTCTCTCTCTCACCTGGTCAGCATGTGCTCTCTCTCCCTCGTCAGTGTGTTGGTCAGAGAGAGAATTGCAGGTATAGTGTAGTTAGAGCTTCAAAGAAGCTAGACCATTTATTTTGTGTTTTGTTTATTTTCCTGTATAACTTATAAGATTTACTAAAAGCCCCAGCACCATTTAAAGTCCTCCTGAGTCCCTCCATTACAGGGCCAGAAAATAGGGCACTGACCCTGAGAGTGTCAGCTGCTTTGTCACATATGGTGTGTTGTGGCAAATACAAATATACATACATTTTTAGTGTGTATATATATATATATATATATATATATATATATATATATATATATATAAAAATATAGCATTTATCACTATTGCAGCAAGAGTGATATATGGCTAATTTGTAAGCTATGAACCAGTAATGTTCCAACCAATGTAAGATATAAGGTATGAAACAGTTAAATCTGTATGTAGCAGTTTCAGTAGAAACTATAAACAATTTTAGTCTAAACAAATATATATTTCAGTAAGCATACAAGGCTACCTCTTAGCCTATGCACAAGAGATAACCAGTAATAGGTTTTGTGTGCATATTGTGATGTGCCAGATATGATTAAGCATGTGCAAACAGCATGCATCTTATTTTTATTGGATATCATAATGTAAATAATCATTTATTGGCTGTTGGTGGGAATGTCTCATTTTCCTAGATGGGTGATAATGAATTGCACCATTCTCTGTATGTAATTACTATAAAAACTGTGTTTGTTTATATTTCTGCCCCAGTCAGCCAGCTAGTAGCAGCCATTTTGGATGTTTTTGCTGCTGATGCACATTTTTGTCTAAATTAACTCTAATATTAAGAAAATTATCAGAGGACTCTGTTTTTTGGTATCATGACTGGGTTTCAGAGAAAAATGTAGTCTGTGGGTATGTTTTTTTCCCAAACTGGTGGCAGTGGTGGGATGTAATGGAGGAACTAGTGAAAGCTCTGATACAAACCACTGCTTGCCACCAGGAAACTACACAGTGATTACTGAGGCATCAGGCTCAAAAGCTTTGGCAGAACATCAGGCCCAAGCAGTACAAGCCTTGGCTGAACAACAGGCCCAAGCAGTACAAGCCTTGGCAGAACAACAGGCCCAAGCAGTACAAGCCTTGGCGGAACAACAGGCCCAAACCACAGAAGAGGGAAAGCTGCCCTATAGGACAAATTATTAGGCGTGGCCTGTTCATTTATGTAGTTATAAAGAATAGTGAGTTTTTTTTTACCTTTTGAGTTGAGTAAGCAACAATGTTCCCACTTGTGTGCTAATCATCATCAGGTTAAGCCATTCTTTGTGTGGCAATCAGTGATTTATGCTAAAGTCCGATGGAGACCAGTTTTGACATTCTAACAGTATATCCGCAAAAATTGTTATCTGACTTCTAATCCACCACATAGGCCCTAGGAGCAGAATATAATGTCATCATGCTTCCTACAAAGTTTTCACTAAGGCCAAATTTAAGCAATGCTTCTTTAATATAAGTCCAATCAATCCTATCAAACGCTTTCTCTGCATCTAAAGATAGTAGCATTAGTGGTATTTTTTTGTCTGAAGTGATATCCATGAGGTTAAAGATAGTGTTATCAGGTGCTTCCATAACCAGGATAAAGCCCACCTGGTCCGGATGAATCACGGTCAGCAACAAAGAGGCCAATCTATTTGCTATGATCTTGGAGTATAATTTCATATCATTGTTCATTAATAACTGCTGCACTGCACCGGGTATTTGCCTTCTTTATGTATTACTATAATTTTTGCCTCCAGAAATTCAGCTTTTATAGTTTTGCCCGAGAGGAACTCATTAAATAGATGTTGGAGGTGACTTAATTTTTTTCCCATGAATTACTTGTAATAGTAATTAGTGAATCCATCTGGACCAGATGCCTTATGAGACTTAGTAGCCCCTATAGCTCTTTTTAATTTTCTCTTCAGAGACAGGGGATGTGAGAGAATCTACCGTATATACTCGAGTATAAGCCGACCAGAGTATAAGCCGAGGCACCTATTTTACCACAAAATACTGGGTAAAATGAGTGACTTGAGTATAAGCCGAGGGTGGGAAATGTGCTGCCCCCTGTGTCCCTCTTGTGCCCTCTGTGTCCCCCCTCTCTCTCCCGTGTCTCTTCTCCCCTCTCCCTTCCCTGTGTCTCCCCCACTCCCTTATCACCCTCCTCAACCCCACTCCTCATCCTCAACCTCCCTCCTCATTCTCCCTCCTCATCCTCCCTCCTCAACCCCCTCATCCTCAACCCCCCCATCCTCAACCCCCCCTCCTTAACCCCCTACTCAACCTCAACCCCCCTCCCCATCCTCAACCCCCTCCTCAACCCCCGTCCTCATCCTCAACCTCCCTCCCCATCCTCAACCCCCTCCTCAACCTCCCTCCTCATCCTAAACCTCCTTCCTCAACCCCCCTCCTCAACCTCCCTCCTCAACCCCCCATCCTCATCCTCCCTCCTCAACACCCCCATCCTCAACCCCCCAATCCTCAACACCCTCCTCAACCCCCCTCCTCAACCTCAACCCTCCTCAACCTCCCTCCTCATCCTCAACCTCCCTCCTCACAGGGGGTAGAGAGACACAGGGGGGTAGAGAGACACGGGGGGGTTAGAGAGACACTGGTTAGAGTGACTCGAGTATAAGCCGGGGGTGCCCTTTTTAGCCTTAAAAAAGGCCTGAAAAACTCGGCTTATACTCGAGTATATACAGTAATTTACTTTTCTCAAATTGGGGTATCGTAATGTATGACAAAAAAGTCTCTATTTGAAATGCCTTAGTAATCTGGTCTGGTTGGTATACCATGCCATTTTCTTTAGTGAGTAATTTAGGAATAAAAGAGTTTGCTCTCTGTTGTTTAAGTCTTCTAGCTAACATTGTATCTGGTTTGTTGGAGAATCCAAAAAAATCAGATTGTGTACGGTGCAATATAGTCACCATTTTCTTTCGCAGAATCTATTTCAATTCTTGTTTACACAAGAATTTCCTCGAAAATCTGAGGAGAATTCTGAACAGCAACCAGTATTTGAAGGTCTGAATTTTTTTTTTTCAAATTGTTTATCTGAGACTGATCTAATTTTTTTGCTATTGAGCCAAATTGTATGCAAACCCCTCGCAACACTGCCTTATGGGCTGCCCAGACGCCCATTCCATCTACTTCGCTACCTCTATTCTGTGCAAAGTAGTCCCCCAAAGCCTTATTAATCTTATCTTTTGTCAGAGGGTCATTAAGAAGTGCCAGGTTTAATGTCCAAGATGGGGAGCGACCTTTTGGGAGCAAATCACACAGTGACACACTTACAAGGTTGTGGTCAGACCACGAGATAGGATGATTTTTTGCGTCAATCAAATTAGAAGCCATTTGCTGTTGTAGCAGTATATAGTAACTATGTAAGTGAGTATAGATATATTTATATGGTACACTATGGAAGAGAAAGAAAAGGAAGAAAAAGAGGGAAAAAAATGATAGGTAGCACTTCAGGGTACTTCCAATATGTAGACAAATAAGCTTAAGTGAAGTCCCCTAGTATTGATATGTCCATTAGACAAATAATGAGAGGCATATTTAGGTTGTTGTAGCAACTTGGCTTCTCGGACCTCGCCTCTGTCGCGGGGTTGATTCAGGAGGAGGGTTGTAATTTTCTGGTAGCTGAATGTTCCATGAAGAGAGAAGTGTAACTCCTTCAAAAGATTTAATGGTGTACAATTTCCCCTCCTTGGAGATGTTCAGCCGGAAAGGAAAGCCCCAGTTGTATTTCCAACCTCTGGCTAGTACAAGTTCCAAAATGGGTTTTAGCGTCTTCCTCTTAAATAGGGTTGCTGTAGACAAATCTGAGTAGATACTTGGTTGGCGGCCTTCTACTTCAGGGATACTAGTTCTAGCTGCTCTCATTTGGTGGAGAAAAAATGGAACCGTGCTATAACATCTCTTGGTCGATCTGAGTTAGATGACTGACCTCCCAGCGCTCTGTGGACTCTGTCCACTCTATATTACTCTTCACACATGTCTGGCAGAAGAAATTTGCATAATTGTAGCAAATATTGTGGGAGATCTCTCACCAACTCAGGTAGGTTCCTTATGTGGACATTTTGTCTACGAGATATGTTCCCTAAATCCTCTTTGACAGTCTGTTGAAAAGATTGTTCCTCCTTCATTAGGACCATCTCCTCCTCAAGTTGTGTATGTGCACGAAGAAGATCTATGTAATTGTCCTCCAGTAGCGTTGTTTTGGAGTCCACTGCCTTTATCTCAATATCAATAATCAGAAAAGCATTTACACGGTTTATTGATTGCCTCATTTATCAGGATAATAAAAGTTGTGGTTTTGAAAGGAAAGTCAATCATGCTTTAAATATGAGAAGCTGTTATTAGGGGTACTGTTTGGGGTGTTGGTTTTGTAAAGCTTATTCCATTATTATTGACTGAGGCTTACAGGAAGCTTTCTCACATACCCTTGCATTAGGGCAATATAGGAGTCCTCCTCCCCACAATCCCCAGTACCTGTATATAGAGTTTTTGCTTCAATGACACTTGGAACAGGCCTCCTACTGCTGAATCCTCCAAACAGAAAAACAAGCTGTAACAATGTCCTGCAACAGGGTTTAAAGATGTCTATTGACCCCAAAACTCTTTCTCCTGCTTCAACGCATAGGTGCCAAAGTGTGTTGTGTTTGGGTTCATGTATATCCATCCAGTGCCTTTTAGTCCAGTAGATTTTTAATACAATTCAAAGTCATGACCCTAAAATATAAAGCCCTCCACAATAGTGCACCCTCCTACATCTCTGTTCTCATACCAAAATACACTCCTACCCGCCCTCTTCGCTCTGCTAATGACCTTCTTCTCTCCTCCTCTCTCATCACCTCCTCTCACTCCCGTCTTCAAGACTTTTCTCTTGCTGCCCCTATTCTTTGGAACTCCTTACCTCGCTCCACCAGACTATCTTCCTGCCTAAAATCCTTCAAAATATCTTTAAAAACACATCTATTCATACAAGCCTATCATCTTTAGCCTCTTCATTCACTATGCATCTATCACTCTCCTGTACCTCACCCACACCCTTTAGAATGTAAGTTTGCGAGTTTCAATCTTGTGAGGTGCTCTAGGGAAAGCACTGTGCATATCTAATTGAAAACTCAATAACAGGGTCTTGCATTATTTTTAATTGTGGGGTTATTGTTTATACTTGTACCTAACCCCTGTATTGCGCTGCGGAATATGTTCGCGTGTTATAAATAAAGGATAATAGATTATTTAGATCTGTGTTGAAGTGAAGCCCAAAAGTTGCTGCACCATTCCAGAGCAACCCAGACTGTTCAGTCACTGTGACCTGATCTTGTAGATCAAATATGATCCAAATTGCTTGGTATTTTCATGTTTTTTAAAGCCTTATTGCAGGGAGCTGTGTTGTTTTGCTTCCTCTCTGTTTGCTGCCAGCCACACCCTCCGGACCCCTTGGCATTCTAAACTATAAGTATGGGGACGCTATGGAACTCTATAGTACCTAATATTACCCTATACCACAATACAAACAAGAAGTCATGGACTTGTACACTGACAGTAACAAGTTGAAGAGATGTCTATGGGAGTATGACAGGTTTCGTACACAGACTATTGCTTTGGTCAGTTTGCTATAAATTTATGACATCTAAGGTTTCTGGGTAGTGACATACAAATGAGGGTCACAAAATATCAAATTACCCACATTTCTCTTCTTATTTATTTTGATCGGTTTTCCTGCTTTGGCCATTTTGCCTGCTCACCATACTGATCCTTCGTTGTTGGTTCAGGGCCTCAGGGCATTTGCCACCTTTCATATGTAGTTCAACAACTTTTGCAGAGTTTAAATGAGTTAAGAGTTTTCACAAATGTATTTTTCTCACAGTGATTTATATTTTAGACTATATACATCAGCACATCCTTTCATCAGAAGAGCAAGCAAACATCTCCTGTCACTGCCAGGGATAAAATGAAGGAGTTTGGCACCACTTCACACTTTTGCAACTGGCCTAGATTTAGTCTGGCAAGCTCATAGGGTTATATTCCTATAACAGTAACCAGAGTTGGCTAGTCTATATGGTGAATTACACAGGGGGTCTTAGACATCTCTTTAAGGAACAGAAATATGGGTACTAACCTAGTACCTCCTACTGTCAGCTGATTTCCATCTATTATTTAAAAAAATGGGTATCATATAATATGATGGGGGAAAGTCTCTAACTACCCATAGAAATTGAGAACTGTCCTAGAATTTTGTTAGGAGTTGTGGGTGGAAGTATCAAAGCACAAATATATTCCAAACCTTGTTAACATTTTACAGAAAATGTATTTACAAACTACCAAACACACACACTCTAACCTACCAACCCCCTAAACTGCTTCTAAGGATGTGAAAACAATTAGAACTTTATATTATGGATTGCCTTAGGCAAGGACTTTGAGAGTTAATCAGATCAAATCAATGATGTGTTCGAACTTTTTGGGGATCCAGAAGTCTTGTGCTTTTTCACACCACCCTCAAATCCCCTACTTCTAGACTGTCTACTCCCAATAACAATTGATGTTCAAAATCAGTTCCTCCAATATGCATGGTGTAGCTGTGAAAATGTGTTTCCAGCCCATGGCTATCCTCGTGATAACAATGTTTTCCCCTGTACGGAAGACTGAATACCACTTGTGTCTGTGTGTTTTGGACATTGTGTGGCTAACCGATCACTATACTGATTGTGTTCATGTCGAACATGCCTGATGTTGGTATATTTTTCTTATATTTAGGTTTGTGGTTCCTATGCTTTAGTCCAGTTGTTGTTTGCAAGGACAGGTTTAAATCAATGGGGCTGTTCAGCATTGAACACCTCCTGCTGAGTTATCTGGCCTTTACACTTTAACTACCGTATTTTTCGCCGTATAAGACGCACTTTTTCTTCCCCAAAACTGGGGGAGGAAAGTTGGTGCATCTTATACGGCGAATATACCTTTTCAGACTGCCTCTGTCCTCTTGATTTCACCCCAGCGCTTCCTACCAGCATCGCGTCGGCCGGTGCGTCCTAGTGACGTCACACACGCAACGCTGCAGTACACGTGGAGTGCTGGTAGGAAGCGCTGGGGTGAGATCAAGATGGCAGAGATCAGAAGGAAGGTGAGGATCAGGGGGATCAGGGGGGTCAGGGAGGATCAGGAGGGTCAAGGGCTCCCAAATGCTGCAGTATATGGATATGTATGTGTATGTGTGTGTGTGTGTGTATGTATGTGTGTGTATGTGTGTGTATATATGTATGTATGTGTGTATGTATATGTATGTATGTGTATCTATATATATATATATATATATATATATATATATTTGTGTGTAATGTAGGTGTGTATCTGTGTGTAAAGTGTATTTGTGTTTGAGTGTATTTGTTTCAGATTTTTTTTTTTTCTTGTTTTCCTCATCTAAAAACTAGGTGCGTCTTATCTGCCGGTGCGTCTTATAGGGCGAAAAATACGGTATATTGCCTTGTCAAGGACCCCTTTTACAGTTCTTGGATCTTAGCCCAGACAGGACAGACTGCTGGGCTCCAGTCACTGGACTATGTACATAAACACATTGGTTGTACTGTAATCTGTTTTGTCCCATTGATTGCTAGATACATTTAATGTACTCTATTTGAGGTCTGGATCCCATGGAGACAACCTTATGTGTATTTGGAGGTTGGCCTATTGTTCACAGGTGCCAGACAGGATGTCAGGATGCCAGACTATTAGACCCCATGTGGAGTCAATCTCCTGTGTTTGTCTGACACTCCCTGTCATTGTTGTGTTATATACACCCCCTCTATATCTAACCCCTATCGTCACATGGCTGTCTTCTATAGAGTAACATTTTTTCTCTCTATGGAGAGACACTTCTACATTTTAAAGTGTTTATTGCTGCATAAAAAAAAAAAATATATATATACATATATAATATCTAAATATCTGTCTAATACAGCAGGCATATGTGTATGGATGCCATGTTTAAAATGGTAATGGATTACAAGAGTGAAATCTTTGTGGGCACATTTCCATGTCCCTGCCCAGGTTCCCAGAATGCAGTGTAATAACTGTATTTCTCAGAATTCTGATATACATATATACATGTGTGCATAAATATATATATATATATATATATATATATATACATATGTATATATATAATGTGTCATAATTGAATAATGCCCCTGTCTTGGCTGCAGCCTCCACCTCAAACACTATTCCTGTGTTAGAATGGATTTACCTTTGATGGGAGCAGTGTGCTTCTGCTCCCCCATTCTGACCCGCAGGCTGCACAGTGTGGCAGCACAGCATTATAGCGACAGCCAGAGCTCAACCGGCGAGATTCAACATGGAAATGGCAGCTGGGTGAAGGGGGCTGGGGTAGGAGGACCGGGGGGCAGGAGGACTTGGGAGGGAAAATGTACAGCACTGGGGCCCCAGACAGAGGCAGGCCCTGGTGCATAGCACCGTTTACACCGGCGGTAGCTCCTCCACTGTATATAACATACTTAAAGAGACACAAATAACATTGATCATACATTAATTTAATTAATAATTAAACACATATTAAACATAAATACTTTTAGTAATGCTGGAATCTTCTTCTGGAAGTTATCATTTTCTTGATGTAAGACCGATGGCGGGTATCTCTTAGTGCTTGGTATACATTTGCTGCAAAGCCATTGTACATGTAGATACAGTTACATGCGTATGAACTGTTTGTGTTGGTGGCACAGTGGAAACTGTGTGTTTTGAAATATTTTGGCCAATTTTCAACTTTGTAATACTCTCGCTCATCGAACACGTTGAATATTCTTATTTTTGTTCTTTTTCTCAGTTTGAAGATTATTCTGAAAAACTCGACAATTCTGCTCTTTATTTGCTTGAAGCTTGCTGCTATATTGTCCATTACAGCCTTGATGTTATTCTTCAACTTGTTCTTAGCAGTGTTTGGAGGTTCAATAACCAAAGGTATATCAATGATTTCTTGGTTCTTTAGACGGGTACACCCACCATAAGCGCATGGCAACACGACTGTGTATTCTGGTACGTTGGTGGGGAGGTTTTTATTAGTTGGTTGATGTTCTTTTCGACATCCTATGTACAGGTTCCAGCAGAGACATCTGATTTGATATAAGGGCAATGCTGTTTGGCTTTCCTCCTTTTTCAGAAACATTTGTGTCACAATGTGTTTGTCTGATGATCCATAATAATTAGTTATAAATATCGCCATAACGATAAAAGTAAAAAATACAGTAATCACGACTAAAAGAAAGATTAATGCAGGCAAGATGGTGGTGGACTGCATGATTTTTGATCTTCAGTCTTCTTTGAAAAGCTTTTGAAAATATCCAAAGCGCCAAAGTCAGGAGACCGTAGGTCAGGTCATGTAGAATAAAAGGTAAGTAAAAAATACAAGCCAAGGCACTGTATAGGGCAAGAATGTTTATGATGTCACATGGTGATGTCATAATGCTTACAAGAGAACCTGTTAAGATGGCTTGGGTATGATGCAGCTCCCAGACATGGAATAGATTGCTTTTCCTTAAGGTCTAACTTTGTTCTTTGAGAATGTACTGACAGCAATATTTGCTCGGCACAATTGACAAATCAACATGTTCTATATTTGAGTCAACTGATTCATCACAGCATAACAAATATAATAAAGTACAAATCCTCAGCAAAATTATGCTCAAATGCAGTAGGTCTACCCAATCTCTGAAATGAGCCCCTTGATTTCTGCATCTCAGCTAAGTGGTAGCCATTGTGTTGTTGGTGAGGTCGCCCTCATTGCTCTTGTGCAGTGGGTCAGAGGTTGAGCTGTATACAGATATTCTTATATGAGATTCAGTCAAAAATGACACACGTCTTTTAACAACATGTTTATTGGTTCAACAACATAAGAAAAGCAGCAGGTTCCCTATCATGTGATAGGTTTGTATCTTAACTTTTCCTGTCTTAATGCCCATAACACCACATGGGCCATTTCATTCTACCATAACGTTTATATATACTGTATATATTAATTCAGTGCTATGTAATTGCAGCCATATTGAGCAAAGTGTGTGTATTTTACATTGTGCAATCTACAGTTTCTGTCCTTGGTCATAAATAAAAGTAAAACTGTGTATATTCAGTATATACATGAACATGCTCAAAAGATCAATGGCTTGTATTAATATTGTAAAAATTATGACTAATTTTATTGACCCACAATAAAAACTTTTGCTAAAAAATTTACATTTTCTCATATTTATATACACAGCTATCATGCTTAAATATATTGATAGAAAAATGTTGAAAATGTGTCTGGCTTTCTGGGTCAGGAAAATGTACTGATTTTTTTTGATTCTGAACAGGATAAAGATTATTATACAATGAAAAAACATATATGTTTGAAAATTTGAACTTTGACTAAGAGCATAATTATTCAGGGAAAAAATCCTAAAGTTAGTTTTTATAGATACTATGATGGAATTTGGGTCTGTGAGAACATTTACATTTTTGGAGAACTCCATGGAAGGAGAGGTGGAAGGGGAGTGACGTCAATTTGAGTCAGATCCAGTTATCAACAAATCATTCTCCCTTGTCTCTCACCCAACCCCTCCAATTAATAGGAGAAAAAATACACCCTCCATATTCAGCTGTCAGGTAGTGATGCATCAAAGCAAGATGGAATCTTCTATTCATAAAGAGAGTCTTCCAAAATTCAGATTTTTCTGAGTGTATTCATTAGGTAGTTAAACACATTTTTCTTGAATTACACCTTTAAGATAAATACAGCACACTGGGAACAGATAAGATATGTTTTCAGTTGTTTGGAAAGTCAGTCACAATGTTGTGAAACTTAACAGTAAGATTAAATGTAAGTGCACCTCACAGTAAAATTACCTTTCTCCTCACGGTCCAGGCCAACTATTAGTTCTCTTGATATACAAAATGAAAGCCCTAACAGATTCTGCTAAAATGATGATTTTCTCCAAAAAAATGTTCTATTCTCATTATTTTTTCACAGCTGAAAAATAGTGAAAGTTTTACATACTTCACGAACATGTAATGTTTCCCCAAACAGTGGTACTTTAAATTTACTAGGAAATATAGGCCAATGTACATGTTTCATTGACATCAGTAGACCAGCTTCCCCTAGCAAGTTTCTTACTTTAAAATATTGCAACTGCAGCTGGGCATTCTGGGTAGTGACATATTATTATTATTATTGTTTATTTGTAAAGCGCCAACATATTCCGTAGTGCTATCCATAAGTTGTGATCAAGGCAAAACAATATTAACACATTAAAAAGACGGAGAAACCCTGTATTTGAGCTTAGAATCCAATGTCCATAGAGCTTTCCCAAAGCAACGTGCAAAATTGAAAACTCGCAGACTTACAATCTAAAGGCATAAAAATTAGTCTCCAAGGATATCACCTAATTTGCACATCACCCCACATTTCCTTACAGTGGGGTTTTTAATGATGCTCAGAGGAGAGTGATCTGTGTGTGTGGGAGATGAGTAAGGTCTGAGGGTGAGTAGAGGAGGCTGTGAATGTGGAAGATTAATCAGTTATGAGAGGAGAGTAGTGGACTCTATGGATATGCATGGCATCTGAAAGAGAACGGTGGAGCTTGTGTAAATGGGAGATGAGAGTGGTCTGACAGGAGAGTCAATTAATCTGTAGATGAGGGATACAAAAGAGGTCTGTGGGGTGTGTAGTGACGTCTATATTTAATCCTCTTCTAGCTTCAAAAGTTAGCATCATTTATTTGATTTTTCTCTATGTGACCTATATTTTGCACTTCTTGGGCTAGATACCACAGCACCTTTGCTTTAATCAGAAGAGTGAACGAACATCACCTGGCTCTGCCAGAAATACTATGTAGGAGCTGGCACACCATCGTCTTGTAGTTTGCATATTTTTAAGCTGACAATTTTCAAATAGCATTTTCCAGTATAAGTAACCAGGCTTTGATGGCTTGCCAGTCTTGGTTGGGTTTCAGTATTTTGTGGAAAACAATGGTCTCTTCCTACTAGAAACAGAACCTTACTTCACACTGTAATCCTGTAGCAGCAATTCATCTAGATGAAGTGCTTCATACTGCCACAGTCTTCAAACTTGAAGTACAAATCTTCTGAAACCCCCATCTTTCTCTGTTAACTGACTATTGGACAACTCTGTAATTCAACTACAAAGAATGTTTTTTTTTGTGGGTTTGGTTAACATCAACTTTCTTCTAGAACAGAAGAAAATAATAATAAAGTGGAAACAAAGAGACTTAGGACAATCTTAAACCTTATTCTCAAACGAATACAATAAATAGAAGAACTCATAGTCTACCTTCATTAACCCAAATTGCGGCAATGTAAATGTGCCGAGTCTCTCTAAAGTAGAGAAAAGATGACCACACAACTAAAAGAGCAAAGAAACTCTGATAATATGTGAAAAGTATATAAAACTATCACCAAAGGAACAGGAAAGAACATATTACAGATGGAAAAATTTAAATAATGAGAATTTGTCAGGAACCGGGTATTAGAAAAAAACAAAAGCAGGATATAAAAAGCTTGGTGAAGATCCCTTTAAATCAAAACTCCAATGCTTGTATCAGTGTGCAGAAACAATAGCAACATCACAGTAAAGCATTGAAAGCATACTATTTATCTACACGCAGCTATACAGCAGCAGAAACTGGAAACAGAGGTCTTTAGAAGCAGACTGGGAGCTGTAGGCAGGAACTAGCACACAGGTGGAAGTGATAGCTGGGACAAAGCAGAAGGTATTATATAGTTACATAGTTACATAGTAATTGAGGTTAAAAAAATACTTTCAGTCCATCAAGTTCAACCTTTTAATATCTCCTCTGATCTGCAATATGCAGATTAGTTGCTAATTAATTGATCCAAAGGAAGGCAAACAGAAAAAAAAAAACACAAAAAATGTAATCCACAAAAACACTACATAACTTGTAAGAATCTGAGCATGTGTAACCCCCAATGATTGAGAGCAATTAGCATGGAGAGGTAAGAAAATATATATAACTACCTGGGGATTTTATTCTGAAGTGGTACACATTTAATTTTTTCTTTTTTTACTCACATTATATATTTATCTAATAAACAAAAATATATTATGGAATTAAATCCCACTCTTGCTTTGAAACCACATAGTCTCTTACCAAAAGTACAGGATGAATTGATGATGCAGTTTGGTGTGGACGACTGAAGAGGATCCCGGATCTTACTGGAGGTTCTGTCTTCTTTTGGAAAATGGACACCTGCTCTCTGCACTGTTATTGGGTAATAAAGACAATATTCATATGAGACCATCTACTGTGACTGTTAGATTCATTGCCGACTCATCATCTGCTGCTCCAATCTAATAACTTCTAAAAACGTTTTCTCTTTATTTCCTATTAAGCACAAATATAAGGCTGATTCAATCAAGTTGGTATACTTGACAAAAAAATAATTTGTGTAACATCTTACAATTTTCTGATAGCATCATTATTGTACATATTCGTAGGCCAAAGGACTGTGTTTCCACCCTTGTCTCCTAACGTAATCACTATGCTGTCCCATTGTCTAATGTCGTTCAGTGCTTTGTTAATCATTTCTCTTTTAGGTTTAATATTGGTAAGTTCTCTGCAGACTAAATTAAGAAAGGTGACAGTTGCAGATGAAATGGTATTTCGAGGTCTATACAACCTTGACAAACCAGGCCCTCACCTCCATCAACCAGAGATAATTTTAAAATAAATGGTTAGTCTTACTCTACTTTGCAACTAACATTTTGTTTTCTATTTTAGCCAGTCTGATAACTCTTTGCAAGCCAGTTTGATTCCCTTGAAGCAGTCTCTGTTCCCTTATGCTCACATAACCTAACATACAGAGGTCATAGCATCAAATGACCTGTACAAATATAGTAACATTGAACAAACAAAGTCTATGATGAGGACAGAGGAAAATAATCTTTCTTTATAGGAAAAAATATCAGTTTATTTTACCTGTTGGTGCCAGACTTGCTGTTATAGCTATTTGCAAGAAGATCCAGTCAGTCAGTAATAATGGCAGTCAAGACAGACTGTTCCCTGGAAGGTCTCGTTATGGAAATAGAAAGCTATGAAGAATAGTCAAATATTTGATGGAGGCCAGGAGTCACCTCTTCCTCTAGCTACAAAAAAATACAAAATGTTAAGTGTTAACATTATTGTCTGTTGTATACTGAGAGTGTTACAGTAAACCAGCAAGGAGAGCAAAGCAGAGTTAAGTTGAACCACATGATGGAATAGTATTGTAAGGTCTAAGAGGGATTTAGAGAATATGATGACATAGAGGGAGAATAGTGAGGCAGAGTGGAGTAAAGTCATATGAGATTTGTAAACATTGGTTTTATGAACTTGAAGAGGCCTTAGTCTAATTATATGGTTGAAGTTATAGCAATATAAGATTGTTCCTCATATTGTGTCATTGATCTCTATTATTACATTTCAGTACTCCTCTGCCTCCATCTTTTCTATGAATATATCCTCATAGTTTTCTATTTGCATAGGCTCTTCAGGTTGGGCACGACATTTTTACAGATTAGCCATCTTCCTACGAAAAATACAAAATATTAATATTCACTCATTCATTTATCTATTATATAGTCCACGTAATTGTATCTATAATATAGTCCACGTAATATAAGAGAGAAGGTGACATTGAATAAACCTTCAAATATATGGTAATCATCCAGAAAAATAGGAATTCAAGAACTAGATATAATCTTTATATAAGGTTACATGATGTGAAACTTATGAAATTCTACTTTGGATAGTAGGTTAGTGGAATATCTTTCCAGCTGAAGTATTAGTGACAAAAACAGCAAAGAAATTCAAGGACCTTGGACCTTTGCTGCATAATTTTATACTAAGCTTTTATATAGATACAATTGGCAGGCTAGATGGATTGTTTGGTTTGCATTTGTGGTCAAATTTATGTTTTGTTTATTTAATACTTGAAGGCAAAATCATTTGTTTACTTTTTACCTGTTTGTGACCCTGTTAAGTCTTGGGTCCTTCCTTCACTCCTGAGAATAAATTAGCAGAAGAAATTAGTGTATATCACAGTACAAGAACTTTAAAAACATCAAGATCATGTTCCACTTAAAACGAGCTGCACCATTACTTTATCAAGTCCATTTTATATAGAGGGAGTGATCTCTTCACACTATTGTAACAAGGCTCATGATAGTAAGTGATTTGGTTCAAGGTAAGACATGGCAAGGAGATGATTCTTCAGGGATGTGTAGAGCATATGTAGGATCTGGAAATATCTATTGTGTAGTACTGATGTGTAGTAGAAGTTTGTTACCGTAAAGGGCCATGGAATACAGAGTAGAATAATCAGAATGCATTTGTTCCTCACCATATGGTAGTAGTAGAGGTGCTAGGTGGCGTGTTAGAAGAGGTGGTAGTGGTAGGTGCTGTGGTAGAAGAGGTTGCAGGCCTTGTGCTCCTATTGTGGCTAAAAAAAATACAAAATATTAATATTATGGGAGAGTGATGTATAATAAAGATTGTTTCTTTTTCAAGTCAATTTGTTCCTCTCCTTCCAGAAGAGGAGGTACTGGGCCCCATGCTACTTTTGTGACCAAAAAAAACCCAAATATTAATATTATGGGAGAGTGATTTATAATAATAAGGAGCCTCATTCAATTGAGGCATTGGGAGATCCGTAAGGGAGGCCGCAAGTTATTTTGCTACTCAATGGGCGTCTTTTTTCAGGCTCCAACTGGGCTATGGGCTCCGCCCTCTGATTTGTTGCGATGGCTAACATCGCAAGTTCCAAGCCATCCAAACCTTTGATCTTTCATGGCTGAAAGAGTTCCGATCGCTAAAATTGTGAATCGCTATTCAACTGCTCCGATTCCCCCTCGCTAACCACTCTGAAAAAATCCATACTGTACTTACGGGGAAAGTGATGAAAGACATTAGAATGAATTGCACAACAGTCTCAAGCCCGCAAATCGGCAATCAAGAATTATGAATTTTTCGTTTTCAATTCAGGGTTGGATCGATCTTGGGAATAAATGAGTTAATACATATCAGGCCACCCACATGGACTATAACATTGACTTTATTAATATCTATTGATGTGTACATTGCGGGTTTGTGGTATCGATCGGATATCGAACCCCGAATCTCTAGTTGATTGACATGTGATCTTCATGTTTTACTGACATAATGATGACAGGCTCCATTTCTATTGGCTATTTCTAACTCAGGAGTTAGGGCCTTGCTTAATTGATCATGTTCCCGCCCTGAAATGCTACTGACGATTGCATGGTTTACGTGTTTGGCTTTCGGGACGTAACTTGCGGGCTTGATCAATTGAACAACAGCGCAAGTCTAGCATGCTGTAGGCCCGCAGCAGGCCCACAGACATACAGCCTACATCCCGGAAGTTGTGGCTTCCGAATTGATTGAGGCTCAAGGTTGTTTGTTTCTCAGGTCAGTTTGTTCCTCCCCTTCCAGAAGAAGAGGTTTCAACTTTCCTGCCCTTGTTCCGACTAAAAAAAAAAATAGAAACTATTAATATTATTGGAGAGTGATATATATAGTAAATGAACATGGAGAGGAAAGAAGTATCTAGATGAAGCTTAGTATGGGAATGGGACTGTGAGTGAATATGTAGGGACAATGTGCAACAATGCTACATTATAGAAAGAGGAGTAGATAAGTGGAAACTTCTACCAATAAGGAAGTACAAGGGGAAAGCAGTAAAATAGTTCAAGCATGCCTGGTGAAAAGAATGTCAACCTCTTGGATTGTTTAAGCATGTATGGAGATATACTGAGCACAGTTTTTGGTTCATATCTGCTGTCAAATCTATTTTTGTATTTTAATTACACTGGGAACAAATATTAATTGGTTTACTGTACCTTGTTGGGACGCTCCGAGTGATGTATTATAAGGTTATTTCTTTCTCAAGTCTCTTTGTTCCTCACCTCCCAGAAGTAAGGGTCCTATGACTCCTGTCCTTGTTCTGACAAAAAAAAAACATATCAAGTATTAATATTATGGGAAAGTGATGTATATAGTATAGTAAATGAACATGGAGAGGAAAGCAGTATCTAGATGAAGCATAATGTGGGAATGGGACTGTGAATGAATCTGAATGAATCTACACAGGCACTCCATCAAAAAGCACCCCAGTTGGACACCTTTTTATCCAGAATAATCACTCTATACAAAACCTGAAATTGAAAATACTTGAATTTCCAAAAGAAATGAAGGACATAAAAACATTTGAAATGAAGATTATCACATTGTGCAACACTAAAGATACAGGATTTAACAATGCATTGGGGCTAATCATCCAAGGATAGATACTTTAATACAAGACTTTAGCACAAAGTCCATCTAGACATGCTCTTGTGGCTCATCACTCCCAACAGTGCTGCTTTTTTATTGTAGAAAGTATAGATTATCCATAAAGCCACCAAATAGTGTACATGGCCATCAATTATAGGAGATTAAATGGAGAAGCTACAAAAGTGGCCCCCACTAGTTCTTCCATAAGGTCTCTTACCTGTGAGGCTTGGCAGATGATGGATTCCTCCATGCTCCTCCTTTCCTGGTCAGTCAGTCTTTCCCTATCGGTCTCTATCTTACTATCTAACTGTCTGGTCTCTGTCCCTATCTAACGCTGTTGGGTCTGTATCCCTATCTAACTCTCTATCTGTCGTGTCTTTCCCTATCTAACTATCTGTCTATAAGTCAGTCCAATTTTTTTTAGATGTTTGTATATGTTTAATAAGCCAGTCAGTAAGTCAGTCGTCTGTCGCTCCCTATCTAATCTAAAAAAGCTATCTATAAAAATCTATCTAACAAAGCTATCTATAAACCAAAATAAAGAATTAGGGAAGGTTAGATCCCAAATGAAAGGCCTCAGCACTCGGTACACTGCAAATAAAATGCAAATAAAATGTAGTCCAATTTTAGGTATATATCTCAGTCAATCGAGTATACACTCTTAGAGAATATCAATTTCCTACTAAGTCTTTCCAGTGTCTGTTTCTGTTGTCGTCAGTGGATGTATCTGTATTTGGAGAATTGCTGCTTCTTGATATACACAGGTCACAGTGGTGTATCTAGAAGAATATATGAAAAAAGAGATGGGGTTAGGGAGAAAGCACAAAAGGAACTCCTAGTGCAGATTATTCCAAAGGACTTGATTGTCACAACTCGATCAATTGGTCTCTCATCTGAGTTTACCTCAAAGTGTATGAGGTATTAATGATCATATAAAGTAATCCAGTTAATTTTTTAAATGTATTTCCTCCTATATTCACTTTTCATGACATGGTTCAATGATGTTCCTCTTGTCCGATATTGATATCAGTGATAGATGCGTAATAAATGACTTAGTGTGTTTTAATATTAATATAAACTCTATTTGGGTGATATAATAACAAAAAGAGAAAATTAACAGTTCCTTAAAATTTATAGTTTATTGTATATATTGACAATTAAGCCGTAAGAGGAACTCGCTGGCAAACTGTCACACCATATATACATATATTAAAAAAAAAAAAAACATATAACATAAAAATTTGTTAATAAGGAACAGAATGACACAAAACAATATATGTGTGTATATATATAACATTATATATAATGTTAATGGTAAAAGTTTAAGGATCAAATGTGTTTCTCTGCTAGCTTATGCAGCTTCTTCAGTGATATGTCACTCTGTGTAAAAAACACATAGGACACATATGTCTGCATATATAATCTCTATATAAAATACAAATATTTTTTTAAACATATTTAAAAAAAACATATATAAATTGTGTAAATAAAATTACTTATTTGTCAGCCTAATACTCTATTGAAAATATATATTGTGAATATAAACACAAACATTCTTCTCTCCTGCAAACAAACACATGATAACCTTTTAGTAAACTGAAAATTCTGATAACAAGATTACAGAGATTAAAACTTATAAATACTATTGTTATTCAAAGAAGATTCCAACAAGTCTATGCTGAGAATCCTCTCAATTTAAACATAAATTGTGAATATTTATATACATTCTTCCTACTATAATTTAATACTAACATTATTTGCCCTGTATGCTTAAGGTATAGTTGGATTATAATTAGATACTTTGATATAAAATCAACAATCCATTTATATGAACACAAGACATGTGTATATGTCTCTATTGATTAATTTTGCAAGTGTTCTGTGTATTGCAAAACCATACCATAAAGCAATGGGCATCTGTAATTGTCTCAAATATCCTCTCTATGAACCCTACCTAACTAACCTACCTAACCCTAACTAACAGCCCTACTTCTATGTAATAAAAACAAAATAAAAATTACAATAAAAAAGAAATTAAATTACAATAACATGAAATAACCAGATAAACCGATAAAATAAAATTAATTATTAAACCTATCTAACTAATTGTAAAACTCACCTAGCATCAGAAGTAGGGAATAAATACCAGCTTTAATATAAAGCTGAAAGGCTATCTATATTTGTTCTTTTTCTCACTCATTTGGAGATTACCGTTCTCTGAGTAGTGGATGAATTTGCCGAATGACCACATGATGGAGATGGATTTCACTAGCACAGTATAATCCAGGGAAATAGCTGAAAACCATATATGGTATTCTTGTAAGCATGGGTGTGTGTGTGAGAACTGGATCTCTCTAGTTTTCCATGTGGCCAAAGGAATCCTTTGTTTGAACAGCTGACCAGTGAGGGGACTTTGTGAAGGACATGTGACCTAACTGACAGTAAAAAGTAAAGGACATGAGTATGGGGGTGGGATTCAGAATATATGAAGTAGGATTCCAAGCTGTTTCTCGCTCTCTGGCACTCTTCAGCTCTCTGGAGCTCTTCCTCTCTTCACTACACTGTGAAGGCCTGGTAAAGTATCATACTCTCATACACACACATGGACATAATTGGTAGTTTTAGAATGCCTTTCTGCTAAGTTAAGACATGTTGTTTCCATAGTATTATCATGTATTATTAATGTATTTGTATTAATTATTGTGTTCTAATAAATGCACATTTTGTAACCATAAATCTGTAACGCCTCTTGAATATATATATAAAGTTGTTAGCCGTAGAAGGCAAGGATCTCAGGATGAGATTAGGATAATTATTATAATCATAATTAATATGATTATGAATAATAATATTGTAATGAATTAATTTAACTATTTTTTTAACAGTTAATGGCGAGTCAGCCCATTTTTCTTACCTTGTACATTCACTTGTATTTGGGGAGGATTTAATCCAAAATGTCTCTTTGATGTTATAAGTGAACTTAGCGGACGAAAAATTGAACCTGTGATAATTGGTAACATTGTCGAGCGTTTTCTACAAAGAAAGTCGTTGGCCACAACGTTTTTGGGATCCAGAGGCACCAAAATGAGACGCAATTGGAGTAAGACAGGCTTCAGTTCTGTGGATCGATTGGTATCCAGACGGAGACATCAAATTGGGGTGCACACCTTTTTTGATTAGGGACCGTGCTAAAGACACATCAAAATGTAAGTAATGGAGATAATTGCTAAATATGCTGAATGCAGCGATTTTGAACCAGTGATTGTTGAAAATTATAACAGAATACATGATTTATGGTTACAATGTGAAAAGCAAAATAAGCAAATTGATAAGAAAAAATGGTGTTTAACCAAGGAGAAAAATAAGTTACAGAATTGTATGAAATTGTTAATGTGTATTAAGAACCAGATGAATATGGCTATAATGGGGAGTATTCCAGTTGCAGCTGTGACTGAGATTAGTCAAGAAGCAGACAGTTGTCCAAAATGTGGCATAAATGCAGAGTATGTGAATACTTTAGAAGATAATTATCATGTAAGGGGACAATTAGTAGCCTCACTCAGAGCATGTTTATCTGATCAGCAACATCAGATTGCAGTAATTGATAGTAATGAGCCAGCTTGTACATCAGAGGAAGAGGGTGGATTACATCTTGTAGAAGAAGAGCAACAAGTAAGAGAAATAAATTATATAAGGGACAGTTCTGATGTTAGTAGGACTATACCAGACTGAACCCCTCATATAGTAAGATCTAACCCTCAGAGTGTAAGACACATGCCAGATGCTTCACATTCAACACCATGTGAGAGAAATAGAGAGAGGAATTCTTTAACATCACAAGCCTTTACAATAATCAGGCAACAAGACCGAGATAAAATAGTGAAACAATTAATAAAGTTTAAACCATTATTCCCACAATATGATACAAAGATAGATGTGTTGTCCAATATGTCTAGTTTTGAGTCATCTGTGAAACAGTACATGCTTTCTCCTAAAGAGGCATGTGTTTTGTTAAAATTGTGGCTTCCAGGAGGTCTAGCATCTAGATTAGAGGCCCCAGTTAGTGGTCCAAATGATAGCAATAGAGATTGGTTTAAAGAAGACAAATGGGGTACAGAAGAGCTGTATCTAGGTTAGTCACAGGAAACAGAGACTTAGATAGCCATTCCCTTGCTGAGATGAGAGTAACTGTACAGGATAACCCATGGGTGTTTGCTTCTAAATATGAGTAAGTGTACAGACTCACACATAGAGTGCCCCCAGATCAGACCCCATCAGATATGTTACAGTATCTAGTAAGAACATGTACTTATTTGGACCCTAGCATACAAATGATGGCAGAGGAGAAAGACACCATGGAGGCTGTGCTATGTATTATTGGTAAGGCACGGCAAAACATTTTAAGGAAAGGAGTCACAGGGCCACGTAAAATTGCAGTTGTGACTACTAATGAAGGAAAATGTAATCCCTTGGAAATTTCCTTCAGAGGGATTTGTAATTATTGTAATAAGCCTGGACACAGATTCAGAGATTGCAGGCTGAGGATGAGAGAGCATGGGCAAAGGGAGGGATGGCAGGCACATACTTCAGCGCTTACAAAGGATAGGCAGGATCAAAAGTTTTCCTTTAGACAGTACAGGCATAAACTTCCAGATAAATCCGGACAGGAATTTGCTCTAAAGACCAGGCCTGGGAATAATCTGTGTGGGCCAGCACAGGAAGCTTTAAGGATGATGATGGTAGGGATGGATAGGAATAAAGAGAGGCAGTATGAGAATAATTCCTCTCTGGCATCCTTATCAGACTGACTAACACTGGCCCTGGGAGACATGGTTCCTATTTGTGGTACATTTAGGGATCATTCTGGATGCCCCTATGTCAATGGTGTGATTGCAAAACAGACATATCTAGTGGGACTTGGGGGATCCCAGTCCCAGACTTTTCTAATTCCAAAAGTAACTGTGACAGGAGTGGATTAAAGAAATTCCAATATGGCAGAGTAAAAATACAGAAGGTACTATACTTGGTGCTGATGTTATGCGAGCAGAAGGGATGATAGTGGATCTTTGTAACAATGTACTGTGGTGGGACACAAGAGGAAGGAAACCTGTTATGTTAGATGAGTCTTCCCTGAGTCCAGTGGCTTCCATTGTATCAGTTCCTTCAGAAAGGGTGTGGCTGGACACTGGTAGCCACTCTGATCTGAGGAAGTTGGTTATGAATTTCCCTGACATGTGGGCTGAACATAAAAATGATTGTGGGATATTGAGAGATGTAGAGATTAAGATTACAGGTCCTGACCCTCCTCCACAAAGACAGTACCGCTTCCCAACAGAGGCTATAGAACCAGTTACTGAAATGATTGATCATCTTGAACAGCAGGGTGTGATTAGGAAATGTTCTTCTTCCAATAATTCACCTTTGTGGCCAGTAAAGAAGAGTAATGGAAGCTGGAGATTAACTGCAGATTTTAGGATGATCAACAAATTTACCCCTCCAGTAACAAACTTAGTTGCTTCCACTCCTAAAGTTATATGTAAGCTGAGCGCCACCTGCTTATGGTATTCAGTGCTAGATGTAGCCAATGGATTCTGGGCTATTAAACTTGCTCCAGAATGTCTGCCTTCAGTTTCAGAAATATTCAGTACACATTCAATTCTCTCCCACAAGGCTTCCATAGTTTCCCAACTTACTTTCATCAGGCACTAGCAAAGGTCTTAGAAATGTTCTCTGCCCCAGACAGTATCATACAATATGTGGATGATATCTTGTTACAGACAGAGACAGTTGAGGAACACATTGAATTGCTAAGATAGTTGGTTTAATTTCCAAATCGGGCCTGAAGGGAAATACTTCAAAGGTTCCGTTAAAGGTTCAGTTAATAAAAGAGAAGGTAACATTTTTGGGGGTGTCAATCCAAAGGGGAACAAGATGTCCTACTAAGGATAGAGTGGTAGCAATACTACAGGTACCCAGACCTTTCAATAGACAGTCATTAAGACATTTTTTGGGACTGGTGAATTTTTCACAAGACTTCATTGAAGGTTTTGCTGAAAAAGCAAAGCCTCTCTATGATCTCTTGAAAGGAGAAGAGTCAGGACTGATTACAAGGGGTAGTGAACATGAGGATTCATTCAGGGTGTTAAAGGAGGATTTAGCATCAGCTCCAGGTCTTGCCACTGTCGATAGTGAGGCTCCATTTGCACTACAAACATGTACTACTGCCACTTTATTTCTCCAGTTCTACTGCAGGAGAAGGCTGGTAAATGGAGGCCTCTTGGCTATTTTTCCAGACTCCTTACTCCAGTAGAGAAAGGATATGATTCGTGCATCAAAGCTTTGTTAGAGGTACATTGGGCAGTTCAAGCTACAGAGCATATAGTGGGATTTAGGAAGCTGATTCTCCAAACACCTCATACACTACTGAAAATTTGAAGAAAACCCTAAGTGGAGTCTCAACTCAGCGCCTTACCAGGTGGCTGAAAGATTTACAACAACGTGACATTACTGTACAGCATAATGCAAAATACATCTTGGCACAGTTAATGTACATACAGGGAGAACCACATGATTGTGTAGAGACACACATTCACAGAGAGTCACCACCTAAATTGTTTAGGGACAAAACCATCTCCCAAGATCTACAGATCTATGTGGATGGATCAAGATTTTGGCAGGATGGCAGATTCCATATTGGATTTGCAATATGGGTCCCTTCTATGCAATTGGAAGTCAAGATTATGTTGCCACGTTCCTTTTCAGCACATAGAGCAGAACTAGAAGCCATTTCCATGGCATGTCACAGGTTCGACACACAACCTATTAGTATTTACAGTGACAGTGCCTATGTTACTAGGTCACTGACAGAGTACCTACCAATATGGGATCTAAGGGGATTGGTGGATTCAGCAGGAAAACCTTTGTCACATGCAATGGCTTTGAGGAAGTTAGTTGACTGGGGAACACAACACCCACAACAGGCAGCTATACTTAAGGTTAAGGAACACACAAATTCCACTGATGAACATTCACGTGGAAATGCACATGTTGATATGTTGGCTAAACAGGCAGCCTTAGAGGGGGAACAATGGCAACCAGGAGAGGCAGATACAGAAGCAGGGGATGCATGGAGAGAACACCATGTATCTAAGGAAGGCACACATATAGCAAAAGTTACAAAAGAGACATCAGAAGTACCAGACCTACAGAGAGAGCAGGCTAAAGATACTAACTTTTCTCTTTTGTTACAGTACCAGTGGGTACTCTATTCAGGATGGGTTAATTTGCTATACTAGTCCTACAGAGCCACAGGCCAGACTTCTTGTTGTAGTCCCAAAGCATTTACAGAGACAAATTACACAGCAAACACACTCTCTTTTGGGACACATTGGTCACAGTGCATTAGAATACCACCTTAGACAGAAAACATTTTGACCAGAGGTAGCAACATCAGCTCAACTGTGTATTCAAGAATGCCTTATCTGTGCTCAGATAAATCCACACCCTAAAGGACAAAGACCAATTCTCCAGAGGGTACCAGTAGCTGATGGTCCATGGAAATCTATTCAGATTGGTTTTTATAGGCCAACTTCCACTATCAAAGGGGGGTCTTAGATATGCCTTAGTCATTGTGGATATTTTTTCTAAATGGGTTGAAGCTATTCCTCTTAGGCGTGACACTGCACAAGCTACTGCAAAAGCATTATGGGAACATGTGTTTTCAAGATGGGGTTTTCCTGAACTCATTGAGTCAGACAGAGGTACACATTTTACTGGACAGATAATGCAAAGCATCTGTGCCCTACTGGGAATACAGCAGAGATTCCATGTTCCGTATCACCCACAATCCTCGGGTATAGTAGAACGCATGAATCGAACCATTAAGTCTAGGTTAGGCAAAATGCTTACACAATATGGTAATTCTTGGGTTACACACTTACCAGCAGATCTAATGGCTATCAGAGCTACACCTGCCACTGCTACTAAATATTCTCCCTATGAGCTCATGACAGGGAGACAGATGGCTCTAGGCCACCCAGGTGAACCTCAATTATCCACTCCCCTGAGAGAAGCCATGTCAAGAGACCAATATCTCTCCCAAATTCAAGAGCAGTTAAGATTACTGCTACATTTTGCTGCCTTTAATATGGCCCCAACTGATTGCAAAGTGTCATCTAAAATTCAAACTTTGTTTAAAAAGGGGGGAATGATCATGATTAAATATTTTAATAAAAATTCTCCATGGGATGCAAATTGGGAGGGTCCCTATGTCATTCTAGATACATTAGGTACTACAGTGCTTAAGGTAATAAGATCAAACACCAGAAAAAACAGAAGGCAGCCTGGTCACAAATGGGTCCCTTCTGATTTTATTTAATGCAAATTATACACAGGGTTTGTAGCTAGTTAAGTAGGTGCTCTATAGTATACGAGGTTGACTGTTTTTTAATTCATTTGTAGTCCTTGCATTGTCAGAGCTTGGTATGTGCTTTATATATGGTTTTATCTTCATCAAACAACCTCTAGGACACTGCAATCTATTTAATCTTTGTTAGTAAAATAACTTGATGTCTGGTTTTCAGTTTTTACCTTAATATGTCTACCATTATGAGCATTTAGCCCTTGTGAAAATGTATTCAAAAATAGTAAATTATTTGTAACTTAATATTGTAGTCATTAGTTTTGTTGTTGTTCAGTCCGGCTCTCTGTAACCCTATGGACCTTAGCGAGCCAGGCACATCTGTCAGCCACGGCCCCTCTGAGCTTCCTCAATTTTTATGTTCATTGCTTAATCTATCCATCTCCCCCTCTGCCATCCTTTTCTTCATCAGAGTCTTCTTGACTGAATTCTGTCTTCTCATGATATGGCCAAAATATTTGAGCTTTAGCCTCATGATCAAACCATCCAGTGAACAGTTTGGCTTAATTTCCTGTAGTATTGCAATCTAAGGAATCCATCATGTCATCTCATGTTTGACCACATCCAATTTGCCATGGTTTATAGTTCTAATTTTCCCAGATCCAATGCTAAATTGTTCTTTACTGCTTACTTATTAGATCAAAAAGACTCACATTTTTACCTTCACCCATCCCTCACTCTCTCTCTTATCTATCTTCCAATGAATATTTTGCTTGTCTCCATTCTATGCCCCCTCCCCCTGTAATATAACATCTGAGTGAATTTAAGTTTTTTAAATATCACTATAGCTTTCTCAGTAAATGCTAGATATCTTGAATAACAGAGATTAGCAGTGATATCCGAAAGTCACAAGACCATTGTGTATACCATCAAGCTATTTGTCTTACCATTGCTAAGATCTATATCCAAACTTTCAATAGTGAAATCTTCTGGGACATACAGAATACATGCTTAAATTGCAAATCAATTTGCCTCTTTAAGCTTTACCCCCCCAGAATAGTTTTGGCTCCTACACCACTGATTCAGGCACAAGTAGTAACTATTTTATTAAAGATGTTACCTAAAATGACCACCTCAATACTTCTAAGAGTCTCCCAGGACCACCTTTCCGGCCTGCTTATTAATAACTATAATGCACTATACTGAATGGGAATATAAGTTGATGAAACACATGTCTATAGGGTTTTAAGAACAATCAGATCTGCTAAGAAATAAGAAATAATTCATGGTTTGCATCAACAACAAAAGCTTACTGCCAATGGAATCCTCTAAAAGTCTCCAGTGGATATCATTGCTTAGGTGGTGCACTTTAAGCCTCATTCAATTCGGAGGCCGCAAGTTAGGGGATGTAGGCCGTATGTCTGCGTGCCTGCAGCATCCACGACTTATGGTGCTATTTAATTCGTCAAGCCTGCCAGTTAGGGGCCGATAGCGAAATTCAGAAAACATTCTATCGTTTGTAGCATTTCGGGGCATGAACATGATCAATTAAGCAAGCCCGTAACTCCCGAGTTTGCAACAGCCAATAGAAACGGATCCCATCATCATTACCCCACAAGACTTAGAGCTATGAAAGGGGCTTGTGTACCTGAATGAAGCTGTGAGCTATACCATGTAGGGCCACTGTAGGTGGGAGAGTTATAGCAGAAAGGTCAGACAAATCACAGTCCACTAGAGAAGGAACTGGAAACCCACTCCAGTATCACCATCATGCAAACCTTGTAGAACAGCACAATCAGAGACCTAGCTAAATGTGCTGCAGTAAAAAGGGTCACAGAGAGTCAGACACGACTGAAGGACCGAACAACAGTTAATAAAACGTTCTGGTACTTGACAGATGTGATGTGGTGGTGTAATTTGGCCTCTATTTGTTTTCCCAATGTAGATGTGATGAGCGAGATGTATATGCCATCATATATATATTCTAGGGTCCACATTAGAGCCTCTGTGAGAGAGAAATTGTTAAAATGACTATAGTTTCATGATTTGTGTTGCTATTTTATCAGGTAGTGTTTCTTTAACTGCTTTCTGAATGTTTCAGCATGGCTTTTCACATTGGCATATGCATGACCATTCCAACACATGATAAAAAAATATATTTTTTAATGCATTTTTTATTGGGGGATTATTGTGCAAGTAATTGTAATGCCTTTCCATGCTTTCCCCATATTCTAATGTCCACTGGTGTGTTTATATTGTCTTTTACAGAATTTAAAAGTTATCTGTAAACCCTATTTGGAGCCTGTAATGTTTTTGCCTCCATTTGCGGGTTACGGGCTTGAATGATATTGGCGTCTTTGAAAATTTGTTGCAATTTAAAAGCAAAATTGGAACGTAGCAGCTTCGGGCTTGACAGAACAAAGGATTTGCGGGGGCGTATTTCGAACTTCCACCTCCAGTAGCCTTTTTTCGCCCCTTAAGCCGCTTGCTTTACGGGGCCAATTTAATAGCCATAAGTCTTACGGGCTATATTATGGGCTACAGTTTTACACGTTAAGGGAATTTAATAGGGCTGATAGTTACATAGTTACATAGTAATCGAGGTTGAAAAAAATACTTTTAGCCCATCAAGTACAACCTTTTAAGATCTCCTCTTATCTGCAATATTAAGATTAGTTGTTAATTGATCCAGAGGACGGCAAACAGAAACAAAAAACATTGAAACTTAGCTAGTCGTCTCAAAAGGGGAAAAAAATGAATTCCTTCCTGACCCCAGATTCTGGCAATTGGATTCCTCCCTGGATCAATGCTCTCTCTCTAACCTGGATAACCCTGAATGCCCTTTTTAAGTAAAAATATATCAATTCCCTATTTAAAGTTATCTATTGAATCCGCTGTCACCACCTCCTTTGGTAGAGATTAACCACCCTTACTGTGAAGAACACTCTTCTTTCTTTAAGGTGGAATCTTTTTACTTCTAAACCTCAAGGGATGTCCTCTTGTCAGTTTAAAACCTCTTGGCACAAAAAGCTCCCTTGACAAAGCTTTATACTGACCCTGGATGTATTTATATAATGTAATCATATCTTCTCTTAGATGCCTTTTTTTCTAGAGAAAATAAGTTTAATTTGGTTAGTCTTTCTTCATAACTTAGCCCCTCCATTGCCCTTATTAGTTTTGTTGCACTCCTCTGTACATTTTCCAGCTCTAAAATACCCTTTTTATGAAGTGGTGCCCAAAATTGTACTCCATATTCCAAATGAGGGCGTACTAGAGATTTGTATAGTGGCAGAATTATATTTGCTTCCCTTGCTTCTATACCCTTCTTAATACATGCTAATATTGTATTTGCCATTGCAGCTGCTGCTTGGCATTGAGCCCTGTTACTTAGGTGGTTGTCCAAATCCCTTTTAATATCAGATACCCCGATATTTGCTCCATTAAGTTTATAAATTGCATGGCTATTTTTCCTTCCCAGATGCATAACTTTACATTTATTCATATTAAATCTCATCTGCCCTTTAGGTTCCCATTTCTCTAATTTATATAAATCCCTTTGGAGGGAAAGTACATCATTATCTGATTTAATTACCTTGCACAACTTAGCATCATTAGCAAAAATGGAGACACTACTTTCCAGTCCCACTTCTAAGTCATTAATAAATATGTTAAAAAGGAGAGGACCTAATACTGAACCCTGAGGAACCCCACTTACCACATTAGTCCAATCTGAGTGTGTCCCATTTACCACAACCCTTTGCTTCCTGTCTTTTAGCCAGCTCTCAATCCATGAGCAGATATTTACTGCAATTCCTGTATCCTTTAGTTTTCACAATAGTCTTCCGTGGGGCACGTATCAAAAGCTTTTTCAAAATCCAAAAAGACTACATCCACTGAGTTGCTTTGATCCAGGTTCCTACTAACCCCCTCATAGAAATGAATTAGATTTGTTTGACATGACCTATCCCTCATAAATCCATGTTGACACCTACTTAAAATCCTGTTCAAACAGACATATTCTTGTATATTATCCCTTATTAACCCTTCTAAAAGCTTTCCCACTACAGAAGTGAGGCTCACTCGTCTATAATTCCCCGGGTTTCCTCTTGCTCCCTTCTTAAATATAGGTATCACCTCTGCTTTTCTCCAGTCATCTGGTAAAGACCCTGTGTTGAGTGAATCTTGAAAAATTAGATATAATGGTTTTGCTATTACAGAGCCCAGTTCCCTCAGTACCCTTGGATTTATTCCATCAGGACTCGGGGCATTATTAACATTTATTTTTTCCAACCTCTTTTGGATTTCTTCCTGCGTTAACCAGTTATTTGGCAAATGTGGTGTAGCCCCATTTTGTTGCAGTGTCCCAACCACTGGTACCTCCCTTGCGTATACAGAAGAAAATAACCTATTTAGATCATCTGCCTTTTCCTGGTCACTAATTATCAGATGGCCTGTGTCCCATTGTAATGTTCCTATAGCTTCCTTCCTGGCCTTCTTTTCATTAATATATTTAAAAAATATTTTAGCGTTAGTCTTAATCTTTTTGCAACTAATTTTTAATTTTCTATTTTAGCCAGTCTTATAGCCCTTTTGAGCCTTAGTGATTTCCTTGTACTTACATAAGGCAGGCTTAAATTCAGGCTTAACATACAGACAAATTCCTCCTCCTCTTTTACCATTGCCCCTATATTTCCTAAATAGGTTATAGCCATCCAGATTAACAGTTCAGTCATGACATTCATCCCACACATTTCGGTAATACCTATGAAATCCCATTTTTCATTAATTGCTAATAATTCTAACTCTCCCATTTTTCCTGGCATGTTCTGGCTTTAGCGAGCATACACCTTATGTTATGAGTCTGTAGTTCTGAAGTACCTGCCTCTATACTTGAGCTACTTAGTAATACCTCCCTATTGACTATATTAACCCTCCCCATCTCCTCCCCCATGAGTAGTTAAATCATCCCTTATCTACACCATTACATTCATCTAGTCCCTCCCCCACCTACTAGTTTAAAAACTCCTCCAGCCTTTCTACCATCCTATCCCTTAGCACAAAAGCTCCATCATCCCTAAGGTGCAATCCATCCGTGCTGTAGAGATTGTACCCAAGTGAGAAGTCAGCCCAATGTTCTAAAAACCCCAACCCCTCCTTAGTGCACCACATCTTTAGCCATGCATTAACCTCCCTAAGCTCCTTCTGTCTCCCTAGACTAACACGTGGCACAGGTAGTATCTCAAAAAATACTACCTTGGAAGTCCTTGCCTTCAGCTTATTACCTAGTTCTCTAAAAAATAATTATTTAGGACACTCCATCTTCCACTACTTTGCCATTGGTACCAATATGTACCAAGACCACCGGTTCATTTCCTGCCCCTCCCAATAATTTATCTACCCGATCCACGACAGGCCGAACTTGAGCACCCGGGAGACAGCAAACTGTCCGATTGCTGGGATCTGGGTGACAAATCACCCTGTCTGCCTTCCTAATAATAGAGTTCCCTACCACCTGCCTATGCTGCCGCCCCCCCACACACACACACACACTCCTCCAGTAGAACTGTTCTCCTGACTGTTAGAGGGAACAGCTCTATCTGACATTGCCATTCCTGAAGGGACATCCCCAACAGTTTCACTCAATCTCACAAATCTGTTGGCGCTTGCCAACTCTGAACTGGCCTGCCTCCTCCTCCTGATCCCCCTGCTTCCCCTTCTAACTGTAACCCAGCTACCTCCCCGGACATCCTCACCAGCCTCAGCTCCACCCTCCATGCTAGGCCTAGCTAAACTGTGCTCCCTTTCCAGTGGAATATCAGTAAGTGCTGCAATTCTCCTCTCCAGTTCTCCAATTTGAGCTTCCAGAGAGGCAACATGCTCACACCTGTCACAGAGGTATGGACCCTGGATCATCTGTTCCAGTAGTACATACATATGACAAGATGTACACTGAGTGAGGTTTTGTGTACAACAATTCAGTGGGAAAAATAAATAAACAATAATAAAAAACAATATATTTGTGTAAAGCTTTATATATAAAAAATAAAAATAAAAAATGTTTTCACTCTCTTTCCTTTTCTGCACTATAAGTTTGCCCTCTTTTCTTTGAACTCTTTCCTTTTATTTAAACTCCTACACTTATGCAAGAACTGCACTTGGCACTAGAACTGTTTGCAAGCTCATGACTTTGCCCCTTGCCCTGTGAGTATTAGCTCCTGCCTACACACCTGGACAACATTAGTGCACACAGCTAATAAACACACTTTACTTGCTAGAAGTAAATCCCAGTTGCACAAAATAAATCCCAGTTGCAAAACATATTTTCCTCCCTAACCATCCCCACAACCGCTCTCCATGTTATCACTGATCATTAATGCTATCCCAGCTCTCTAGAAGCTTGCCTATGTAATCCACAAAAACACTAGATAACTTGTGAGGATCTGAGCATGTGTAACCCCCAATGATTACCATGGAGAAGTAAGAGAACTGAATATATACAACTGCCTGTGCATTTTATTCTGAAGTAGTAACCCAACAGTGCACAGAGAGAGAGAGTGCACAGACAGAGAGCACAAAGAGAGAGAGAATGCACAGAGAGCACACAGACAGAGTGCATACAGAGACAGAGTGCATAGAGAGAGAGTGCATAGAGAGAGAGTGCATAGAGAGAGAGTGCACAGAGAGAGAGCACAGAGAGAGAGAGAATGCACAGAGAGCACACAGACAGAGTGCACAGAGAGAGAGAGTGCACAGAGAGAGAGAGTGCACAGAGAGAGAGCGCACAGACAGAGTGCACAGAGAGAGAGTGCACAGACAGAGAGCACAAAGAGAGAGAGTGCACAGACAGAGAGCACAAAGAGAGATAAAATGCACAGAGAGCACACAGACAGAGTGCATAGAGAGAGTGCAGAGAGAGACAGAGAGCACAAAGAGAGAGAGAATGCACAGAGAGCACACAGAGTGCATAGAGAGAGTGCATAGAGAGAGGGCATAGAGAGAGTGCACAGAGAGAGTGCACAGAGAGAGTGCACAGAGAGAGAGACAGGGAGGGGTACAGAGAGAGAGAGAGGTACAGATCTGACAGCGCACACAGACAGAGGGAGCACACATAAACAGCTAGAGAGTGCATAGAGAGAGCGTGCACACAGACAGAGAGCGCACAGACAGCTCACAGAAAGATAGAGACAGAGAGGGAAGGGTGCAGAGCTGGCATCACACACAAACAGCAAGAAAGTGCACAGACAGCGCGCAGAGAGAGAGAGTGCACAGAGAGAGAAACAGAGAGAGTACACAGACAGAGAGTACACAGACAGAGAGTGCACAGAGAGCGCAGAGAGACAGAGATAGTGCACAGAGAGCGCAGAGAGACAGAGATAGTGCACAGCGAGAGAGATCGAGTGCACAGAGAGAGAAACAGAGAGAGTACACAGACAGAGAGTACACAGACAGAGAGTACACAGACAGAGAGTGCAAAAACAGAGAGCACAGAGAGAGAGAGAGAGACAAATAGGGCTACAGAGAGAGAGGTACAGAATGCACAGAGAGAGAGAGAGCACAGAGAGAGAGCGTGCACAGAGAGAGAGACAGAAAGGGAGTGGTACAGAGCTGGCAGCACACACAGACAGTAAGAGAAAGTGCACAGACAGAGAGCCCACAGAGAGAGAGAGTGCAGAGAGAGACACCACATAGAGAGACAGGCAGCAAAGTGACTGACTAAGAGAGAGGGAGGAGATAGGTACAGTGAGAGAGACACACAGCACAGAGAGACAGACAGCAAAGTGACTGAGTGAGAGAGAGAGAGAAGAGAAGTACAGAGAGAAAGCGCACAGAGAGAGACAGAGATCGAGGGGTACAGAGCTGGCAGCACACACAGACAGCGAGAGAGAGCGCACAGACAGAGCAGGGCAGAGAGAGAGATCGAGTGCACAGAGAGAGAATACACAAAGAGCGCACAGACAGAGATTGCAGAGAGAGAGACGCCACACAGAGACAGACAGCAAAGTGACTGAGTGAAAGAGAGAGGGAGGTGAGAGGTACAAAGAGAGAGACACACAGCACAGAGAGACAGACAGCAAAGTGACAGGGTGAGAGAGAAGAAATGTACTGAGAGAGAGACAGCAGAGTGTGGTAGAGAGGTTCAGAGAGAGAGAGAGATAGGCAGCAAAGTGAGTGAAAGAGAGGGAGAGACGTACAGAGATAGAGACAGAGAAAAAGAGAGGGGAGTGAGAGCGCCCAAAGACAGAGAGAACACAGACAGCGCACAGAGAAAGAAAGTGCCCAGACATGGAGAGCAGACAGAGTACACAGGCAGAGAGAGAGTGCACAGACAGAGAGCACAAAGAGAGAGAGAGAGAATGCACAGAGAGCACACAGACAGAGAGCGCACAGACAGAGAGCGCACAGAGAGAGAGCGCACAGAGAGAGAGCGCACAGAGAGAGAGCGAGAGACAAGGAGGGGTACAGAGAGAGAGAGAGGTACAGATCTGACAGCGCACACAAACAGAGATAACATTCTATAATACCGTCATTTATGATGGGCAGGTTACTAGTCACTAATAGAGTTGTCGTACAGTGACTTTGTGTGTAATGCTCGCAACGTTGCGAGTTGTGCATTCGCGCAGCGCATTGTGGGGCTGCAATTGTCACTGAAGGCGCTCATTGCGAGGTTTGCAGACTGGAGAGAGAAGGAAAGGGGAGAAGAGGGAGGGCGAGGACATCCCATATATAGTTGTGAGCAGCGAGGGCGCTCCTTGCCAGCAACTGCGACCCTCACAAAATTTAAGTTGAAAATACGAGACACGTTACGACCCATTACGACCTCGCAAAAATCGGCCGCAACACGCGCACATCAAAACATGAAAAATACAACAAATACACACAACAAATACATAAAAAGCTTAATTACAGGAAGAGGGAGCATCCAGGACCTCAAAAACTAAAGTTAGACCTCAATTTAAGTCATATTAAAAGAGTTTAGACAAATTCTCTAAGCGAGAGAAAAAATGGCCGCCGAAAAAAACAGAAAACGAGGCTACAGCAGTCTAAAGATGCAAAACACCACCAAACACCTACATATTTGCCGAAAAACACCTATGAGATTAAAAAACAAGGACGCAACCTGCGCAACCCCAAAAACATTACAAACAAAATAAATACAAACAACAAACGCATAAAAAGGTTACTCACAGCAAGGGGGGGCACCGAGGACCTCTGCAAGTGAAGTTACACCTCCATTTAAGCACACATTTCGGAGTTTAGAGACCCGAAAATCACCTAAGCAAAGAGAAAAAATAGCCGCCGAAAAAAAAACGAAAACGAAGCAAAAGGTCCATAAACACGTAAAACACTACCATAAACACGCAAAACACCACCAAACAGCTACGGATATTACGAAAAAGTTGCACGACATAGAAAACGAACGACGCTACATCAGGCACATTATATACACCAAACACCATTAGCTCACTTACAATTTCATTGCCGTCATTTTTTGATGGGCAATATTCTAGTATCACATATTATACTGTTATTTATGACGGGCAAATGACTAGTAAAGATAATATTCATATAAGACTGTCCACTGTGACCCAACTATCTCTAGTCTCATGTTCCTGGCTCATCTGCTGCTCCAATCTTTCAGTCCCTATAATGGCTACCTGTATCATCCAGACATATATGTAACATATGTATATGTAACATCATATATGTAAAATCCTAAGAGCACCAAGCCTTTAGTAATACTACACCCTCCTGTATCTCACCAGCTGGTTCTCTTCTATAATATTTTACCAGTTTATTAATACAGGTAATATGGAAGGATACAGCTGATTTGTTATGTATATTAAACAGTTCTGTTATGTAAATGTCCTATTACAGTAATGTGATTCTAGCCCTGTCCTGTATAATATTACACTTACCTATCACCAGGACTGTAGGTGTTCCTCTCCTCTTCCTCTCCTTTTTGCCTCACACTGTGGAGATGTCGTCCCTCTTGAAGTGCTCTGGAAACATCTGGAATAAAACAGAAACAAAACATTGCACTAAAACAAAACTCGATATCACTATGACATTATAATCCAGGCCTAGTCAGGTTATAATCCCTGTATAATATGGAGGACAATACTCCTTTTAGGTAATGAAACTTCTATAATAGTTTGATGATCATAATATTATAAAGTCCTGCAAAGCCCGTAGCCTGGGGCAGAAGTGAGCAGGGCGGCGGGAAAACCCGCGGGAAGACGGGTGGCCGCCATTTTGGGACCCCACGAGGCAGGCCTGAGGCCTAGACCAGGAAACTCCCAGCACCAACCCCATCACAGGCTATAAAAGGAGAGCTGGCCCCACAAGATCCAACACCCTCACCTGCCCAGAATTCCTGTGAATACCTCCCTATCCTACAAAGGCTGGAAGACATCCTTTTGGAGCAAACACTGGGCCAGAAGGGCTGCTTCACTGAAACCCTCCACCCCCCACAAGCCCTACCAGGACACTGTGTGATCCTGATAGCACCAGACTCAAGGGCTGTGTGCTCCCACCTTGACTGGAGACATTGCAACTTTAATTAGTCTTGACAATCTACCAGACTCAGTGACACAAACCCGTGGATCTACTTTTCCCTGTTTTAGCCAGCTATTCCTGCAACAGATTACTATACAAAGCTAACAGAGTGGGGCCTGCTGCAGGTTTCTGAAGCTCCACGCTGCCATCCTGTGGCTATTTAGCAGAACTACACCTGACGTGCAAAAAATGAGCCTTTCTTGCTGAATTCTGCAGGACTGTCGGCGGTGCTGCCCAGACACCGGAAAAGGGGTTGCTCAGCCGCTCCCTGTACCCCTAATAGGGGAACAAGAATCTGCATCTAAACTGGCCTGAATCAAGTTATCCGGGACTCTCTAACATGCAGTGGGGCCTGGACATGGTGACAATGGCTTTCTGCAATCAAAGACTACTGATCCACGAGATGTAAAGGTCGCCCAATGGGAGGCTTTAACTAACATAATAAATATTAACAATATACTGCTGAATAATAACTAGGAAGCTTACCTGCTAGATGTGAGGCAACATCTTTAACTATATTTTTCTAACTCTCTCGCAAGCAACTGGGATAGGAGGAGGAAACCACAGGTTTTCTGGAGCACGTGAAACACTATTCTACAACATGAAGAAAAGCAAGAGGGGCCCCTCAGCCAAGGGCATCCGGGAACCACTTCTCACCTAAGATGGCCAAGCCTACATCTCACATAGACTCCGCTTTCGAAGGATCGGATTCGTCGGACCAGGAAGACATCTCTAAAAAAAGTGAACCAGCATATTGACCTTTCTCCCAGACCTGACTAAGGCAATAGAACCGCTGCAGAATGATCTGAAAGAGCTAGGGCAAAGGACCCAAATGCTGGAGGAGATAGTGGATCAAATCGGAGAGGCGCAACAGGACGACCGGTCTGCCATCGATCAAAATTCGTACAATATTATGGAATTGACAGACAAGATTGAGGACTAGGATAACTGGTCGCCCCGCCATATCGTCAGGATAAGAGGAGTGCCAAGGGCCACACAGGACTTGGAGGCATATCTGAAGGATACGTTTGCGGCAATGCTCCCCGACCAGGCAGTGACGGTCCTTGAGATTGAGCAAGCTCACAGAGCTCTTGGAGGGGCGAGAAAACCGGTAGCCACAAAGATGTAATTGTGCGTTTTCTCAGGCAACAGGCCAGGGATCTTTTACTGGCAGAGACTAGGAAGATGCAGACTGTTAAAGGCCCCGACAACTTCAACCAGCAAGTCTACGCGCACCTGTCCCCCAACACGCTAGACAGGAGGAGGCAGATGAAACCCGCACTGACGATCCTTCAGCAGCAAAAGCTGCAGTACCGGTGGAACTTTCCTTTTGCTCTTACCTTCAACTATCAGGGCACTGCGCACACCACTCGCACTCTAGAGGACTGCCTTGCAGTACTGCGCCAGCTTCGCCTCTGCCCAGCGGACTTGCCGGTTGAAGAACATAGCCGCCCTCCACCTCCTCCTATCCCGAAAAGACAATGGACTCTAGTGGGCCCGCAGCTTCAAAAAGAGGATTCGTTCCCTCCTAGAAACTCCAGAGACAGGAACTTGACCCGCAAAAGCCAAGCTATCTACAGCTCTCAACGCAGAGGAGACCCGGGTCTTACCACTGAAAACTTGACAATAGCACGATCGGAGTGAAAGCAGGCCCAGTAGCTGGAAGTAACACCGAGACTCTACTTAAATTCTGGAGTATTTGCTACACTCCTGATGAAGGATAAATAGCCTAGAATAATTGAGTTTAAATATACGTTAGTCAAAGCTTTAGATGTAGGGACAGTTAGAAGTAGACACTTGAGATAGACATAAAAATTCTCAGTTTCACTTTGACTAGTTGATATGTTGTTTAGTTTTTGTACTAACGGTTATGGAGAAAGGGAAGAGCTAAGTATGCTAGAGCAACAGACCAGTTATCAGGCAGCAATAACTAAAATGACTCCAGTTACGGAGGTGCCCCAGTTTATAGAAAACTATGCAGCCCTCTGTTTACTTGCAAATGAAGGAAGCCGAGTCTTAGGCAGTCGGCATAAGTTAGCTCCAGGAGTTAGGTCTGCAGAGAGTATAGCGGTTCTGGTTAAGGATAGAATTCTACAAACGGTATCACTAATACTATGTTTTTCTGCTTTTCTTTGGTTTGACAGCGACCAGATTTTCCAGCATCAGCAGACTCCCTCATGGCCTCCATTCATCCTTGGACTCTCTGGAAATGGAGACGGGCGAGAAACAGCAGGTAGACAGGGAGTGCATGCACATTTAGACTCTAAAATAGGATGAGTGGGTCAGAATATAAGTTTATAACCCATAACGTGAAGGGGTTTAACTAGCCCTTCAAGAGGAGGAAAGCCTTTAGGTACTATAGACAGCTCATACAATGTATATGGCCACTCAGCCCACGAAGAAGGCAGGGGCAGCTATTTTGATGCACAAAGACTTTCCATTCAATTTAGAGCACAGCAGGATAGATAAAGAAGGACACTATGACTTGGTTACCGGAGTTGTCTCGGGCCATAGAATCTCATTCATATCCCTGTACTCCCCCACAAACTCACCCCACAAGACCCTGATTAAAGTATTGAGAGAACTGGAATCGCTAGAGTTAGGTAGGCTGGTGATGGGGGGGACTTTAATTTGACTTTAAACCCGACAATGGATAGATCAGGAGACACCCGGGAAACTAAATTTTCCAAAAAACAGGGTCAAATTAAGCAGTTATTGGCGAAAATGAGTTTGGTAGACGCTTGGAGGGGCTTGCATATAGATAGTAGGGAATACACATTTTATTCACCCATGCATGGCACATATTCAAGGTGCGTTTCTAATGGACTCCATTCTTTTTGATAGTGTCCGAGAATCTAACATTGTCCCCTGCCCTTGGTCTGATCATGCTATAGTGGTCATTAGAATAACTCTGGGACCTAGCCTTTCCCCATTTAGGAACTGGAAGATTGACGAGCACCTACTGTCAGACCCCAATAGCTGAACACTGGCGGAGGATATTAAGCAGTATTTTGAATGGAATGACTCTCCTGAGACGGGGGCGGGTTGGCTCTGGGTAGCCCATAAGGCTTTTATAAGGGGCTGTTGTATTACGCTCACTGCTCAGCACCGTAAGGAGGAGCTAACTGCTACTCTCAACAATCTAGAAAAGCTTAATCAGCAGCGCCCTACCCAGAAGCTTCGTAGTCAAATCAACAGAGTCACGTCAGACCTAGATGGGGTACTGTCTTACCATACAGAGAAAGCTATGAGGAACTTATACTACTGGAAAGCGAACAAACCAGATAGGATGCTAGCCAGGAGACTGAAGTCTAAGGAAGTCCAATCTAGGGTAACCCAGATTAGGAGATCGGATTGCAAAATTTCCTGTAGTCCGAAGGACATACAGAAAGAGTTCCAGTCCTTCTATCAGCAGATATACTCATCTAGAACGCAGACTGAAGGGCTGGACCTTCACTCCTTTTTAAGAGCTATAGATCTTCCCTCAATAAATGAGCAGCAACTAGCTAATTTGAACCAAGACATCTCACCGGAAGAAGTGAGGGCAGCGATCCAGAGCCTCAAAATAGGCAAATCCCCAGGACCGGATGGTTTCACCAATTTATATTTTAAGAAGTTTGAAACCTTACTAAACCCTCACCTTACGTCCCTCTTTAATGCTATTTTGAAGGGGGAAAGTATGACCCCAGAGTTAAATCAGGCGGACCTGATGGTGTTCCCAAAAGAAGGTAGGGATAATCTTGAGGTGAAAAACTATCGACCCATATCTTTATTGAATGGGGACGTCAAATTGTTAGCTAAAATCATTTCAATACGGATCTCCAGATTCCTACCAGAGATTATCCATAAAGATCAGGCAGGGTTTCTACCTCATAGGCAGACGGGGGACAATGTCAGACGTATCCTCAATATTCAATACCTGGCTCACAAGCTCCTCTATGTGCCTGCTGGCCCTGGACATTGAGAAAGCCTTTGACACAGTTGAGTGGCCATATCTGTTTAAAGTGCTAGACAGGTTTGGTCTCAAGGGACGTTTTGCTACCCTGCTCCGAATATATTACGAATCCCCGATAGCTAACCTGAGGTTACCGGGTGAACATAGAGCCCAAATTTGCGTACAAAGAGGTACGAGACAGGGATGCCCACTCTCGCCCATACTATTTGCCCTGGCCATCGAGCCGTTGGCACAACTCATTAGAGCGAACAAAGAAATTCAGGGGTTACAAGTGGGGTTGCAGCACTACAAATGCTAATTTTTTGATGACGACATCTTATGTACCCTAACCATCCCCGGGGCCTCCATACCAGCACTGATATCGAGTCTTGATAGGTTTAGCAAAGTGTCAGGACTTAAACTGAATTTGGGGAAATCAGAGGCTCTAAGCCTAGGCATGAAACAGAGCAATATAGAGCTCCTGAATTCTCTATATACCTTTTCATGGCCTGCCAGACATATAAAATACCTAGGGGTTAATATTACACCCAAATTATCCGATCTGTACAAGGTAAATGACCCCCCTATGTACAAAAAATTAAATGATGACTTGCTGAGATGGAGGAATTATCCACTTTTGTGGACCGGCCGAATAGCGGCAATCAAAATGAACATACTGCCAAAGATTTTATATCTCTTTAGGACACTCCCCATGCTGATCTCCCTGGAGGAACTAGATCGTTTTCAAGCTAGTATTTTTAGATACATATGGAAAAATAAGAAGTTTTGCATATCCAGGAAAATAATGTTCAGGCATAAGGAGGAGGGGGGCTATTATGCCCCAACCTGCGGGACTATTTTAAGGCGGCTAGACTTGCTCAATTGACACAAGCACACTCAGTCAAGCATCAGCTAGGTTGGGTATTTTTAGAACAACAACAAATGCAATCTCATAGTTGGGAAACACTAATATGGATGCTTGATGGACTGAGTCTGATTAAATCCCATCAAATCCCCATAATAAATCTAACTATAACATCTTGGAGGTGGGCCAGGTCCAAGAATAGGCTAGATGTAGGTATATACCCCCTAACGTCGGTTCTTTCCTCCCCAGAAATTTGGGCAACCTTGAGTACGACATCCAAACACTGGTGGGCCTCTAGGGGCTTAGACAAGTTAGGTCCCTGGTACAGGGGGGGGGTCACTTGGTGACTTTTGAGCAGTTTGAGGAGAAATATGCCCTTCCTTTTGAAGAGTTTTACAATTATTTAAAGATAAGGAGCTGGGAGAGTGAGATGTTTAAAAGATTTGGGCCTCCGAAAACCTCCTGGTTCTCTGTCACATGCAAGACTCTCCCACTGGCTAGAAGAGTAATATGCTCATTATATGATATATTTTCGAAATCAAAAAATATAGAGAAACCAGCATACATCTGTAAATGGGAGAAAGAGCTTGGAAGGTAATGGGAATGGAAAAAGTGGCAGAAATTTTTCTCGAACCTAAGTAGGGCAACCTGTAATTATACACACCTAGAAACATCTGTCAAAGTCCTCCAGAGGATATATTGTAGACCCGATAAACTCCACAAATATGACCCTAGAGTAAGCAGTAATTGTTTTAGGGGCTGCCAACAGATAGGGGACCATATTCACACTTGGTGGCTGTGTCCGGTGGTCCATAAGTTCTGGGAAGACTTAGCATTACTGGCTGCGTCATTGTTTGAGACTACTGTTTTGGCAATCATGGAATCCTGCTTGTTGGGGATTAAACTCCCAAATTTATCATCGAGCCAGAACAAGTTGTTCCAGATAATGGCAGCTGCTGCCAAAGTACACATTGCCAGTCAGTGGAAGTCAGGGACTTTAGATCTGCAGGAGGTCATTAGGAAAGTTAATTATATAACAATAAATGAGAAGTTAACGTGTGCTATTTTAGACACTATGCCACAGTTTTATAAAATCTGGAAACCCTGGTTGGAGTCATCTCTTTGCACGCCCTTGATTTGATCTGATTTAATTGAGATTGCAAAGTTATCAAAATTGAGCTAGAGGAAGACCTGGGGCGGAGGAGGCTCGAGAGGGGGTCCTGGAAACTTTGGTTTGTGTGAGCTGCTACACAAGAGGTGATTATACTTTACTTAGCCATAAAAGTTAAGAATTGCAATATTCTGGATGTTGGTATACTGAAATAATAGATTAGCTAAGTAACTTAACCTGACTACTTAACTTGACATAACTGAAAAGTAATTAATCTATATATGAAATATTGCTAAGTTTAGATTTCTGGCTCTGTTAAGGAACCATCTAGGTATGAATATTCAGACATACCTTGGTCCCTTGGCTTTTTCCCTATCTCCCTAGTTATTTATCTATTTATTTAAATCTTTAAATTCCATATATTTAATTGTTTATTTTTGTTTAAGTTTCCCTTGTTCTGTTTAAAGGTTACTGTTGTAGTCGCATAATAATAGAAAATATAAAACTGAAGGGGTTCTGAACATAAGGCATTTATGTTTGTTGAAAATTTAGAATGTAAATGTTATCTATTGCTTTATTATGTTGGAACACAGTATATTCCCTTCAATAAAAACTACTTAAAAAAAAAAAAAAGAGAAGATACGACAGGAGTGGTTCCCAAACATCTTTTCCATGAACCAAATGAGTATTGACCAAGGTATTCACTGATCACCTTAATATTAATGAGAATCTCTGCAGACTAATTAATGGATTTTCTGCCTGATTCTGAACAATTATAATGCACCATGAAACCAGTATAAAAAGGACAGAGTAGATGAAACAAGGAATTAATGAGAAAGAGAGTCCAGAGAGATTCTGTAGATATCAAGATGCGGAGGGAGAACAGGATACAGAGTAGACAGTTATATAGAGGATAACATTCAGATGGACCAATTAAAAAGTGTCTGGAATAGGAGTTCTTCCCAAACTTTTTTTCTATGAACCAATTCAATGTTTCCAAGATCATCATGAATCAACTTAACATTACAGAGGATCTTTGCAGGCCACTTAATGCATTTTATGCCTGCTTCTGAATAATAATAATGCAGTGTGCTTCAACAATATCAATATTAACTTAAAAAACATACAATCTTGAATTAGTCTCCTATGTACTTCTTTTTATACATTGTAGTCAGTTTTTTTAAAATGATAAATCGTTCTATTTTAATTCCAGTTGTACAGTGTTACACCAGAATGGTGGTAGACTGGTGATAGACAGGCATCCACTGGTGGTAGGTGAGCGACTGTCTGAGAACCTCTGATGCAAAGGATAGGATACATAGGGCCAGTTATAGAGAGGTGACATGCTTATGAGAAATATATACTGGTGGACTTCAATTAGTGTTCTGAAAACAGTCTGCAACCCTTCTGTATTTTATAGCCATCCCCCTTAAAGAATAATTCTATTCACTGTAGAGAGAGAGAGAGAGATGGAGCCTTAGAAGGATGAGGAGGGCCTTAAACATACAACCATAATTAGTCACAGTTTTAGACATATTAATCATGAATGTGCTTTCATTTACAATGTAGTCTGTTCAAATCAGATGTAAAATATGGCTTTCAGAGAGGCAATTTTTAAACATTATGACTTTAATAATGAATTTTATAAATTTAAATGTTATCATATAAATATCTAGTGTTAACAATTGGATACTACAATGGCGTGTTTGTTTCAAGACATAAGAAATACCTCCTGTATTTTTGGTGTAAATTGAATAATAGGCCCACAAATATATATATATGTGTGTGTGTGTGTATGTGTGTACTACTGTAATTAGTTTGATAAAATAATCAATAATAGTCTTGTAGTGTGATAAAAGACAACGGATGCGGATTACTCTACAAAGTAAGAAGTCTAATCTATAACCCACACAGCTATGGTCCAGATTTGTTCCTCACATTCCAGAAAATGAGTTCCTATGTCTCACCCTCTTATTATCGCTAAAAAAAAACAAGCACAATATTAATATTATGGGAGAGTGATGTATTATAAGGTTATTTCTTTCTCAAGTCAGTTTGTTTTTCACCTCCCAGAAGTAGAAGTCCTAAGTCTCCTGTCCTTGTTCTGACAAAAAAAAAAAATATATATATATATGTATATATAAAGTATTAATATTATGGGAGAGTAATGTATATACAGTAGTAAAGTAAATGAACATGGAGAGGAAATGAGTATCTAGATGAAGTATAATGTGGGAATGGGACTGTGAATGAATCTGAATGAATCTACACAGGCACTCCATCAAAAAGCACCCCAGTTGTACCCCAGTTGGACACATTTTCACCCAGAATGATCACTCTATACAAAACCTGAAATTCAAAATACTTTAAGAAATTAAGGATATAAACACATTTGAAATGAAGATTATCACATTCTGCAACACTAAATATACAGGACTTAACAATGCATTGGGACTAACCATCCAAGGATAGATACTTTAATACAAGACCTTAACACAAAGTCCATCTAGACATGCTTTTGTGGCTCATCACTCCCAACAGTGCTGTTTTTTTTATTGTAGAAAGTATAAATTATTCATAAACTAAATTAAAAGGAGCAGCTACAAAAGTTGCCCCCTTTAATTATTCTATAAGGTCTCTTTCCCATAAGGCTTGGCAGCTGACAGGTACCTCCATCACTCCATGCTCCTCCTGTCCTAGTCAGCCGGTCTTTTCCTGACGGTTCCTATCTTACTATCGAACTGTCTGGTCTCTGTCCCTATCTAACCTATCTAACGCTGTTGGGTCTGTGTCCTTATCTAACTCTCTGCCTGTCGGGTCTTTCCCTGCCTAACTATCTGTCCTGTCTATAAGTCATTCCATTATTTTATATTTTTTATATTTTTAATAAGTCATTCAGTAATCCAGTCGTCTGTCGCCCCTATCTAATCTAGCAAAGCTATATACAAAAATCTATCTATAACCCTATCTAATGATATTATCAATGAACGTTGCCTAACAAATCTACCTAACCCTAATGGCCCTACTTCTATCTAATAAAAATAAAATAAAATGTCCTTTTTATGAAGTGATGCAAAAAATTGTACTCCATATTCAAAATGTGGGTGTACTAGGGATTTGTATAGTGGCACAATTATATTTGCTTCCCTGGCTTCTATACCCTTCTTAATACATGCTAATATTTTATTTGCCTTTGCAGTTGCTGCCTGGCATTGATCACTGTTAACTAGGTGGCTGTCCAGAAGTACTCCCAAATCCCTTTCAATATCAGATCCCCTGAGATTTACTCAATTAAGATAATAAATTGCATGGCTATTTTTGCTTCCCAGATGCATAACTTTTCACTTATTCATATTAAATCTCATCTGCCATTTAGATGCCCATTTCTATAATTTATGTAAATCCCTTGGAGGGAAAGTACATCATTATCTGATTAAATTACCTTGTACAACTTAGTGTCATTTTCAAAAATGGAAACATTACTTTACAGTCCCACCTCTAGGTCATTAATAAATATGTTAAAAAAATGAGCGCCTTCTATCAAGTAGAGGATGAGACAGGTAGAGTGGGGGCAAAGGTTCGTAATGAACGGTGAAGGTGTTAATTGCGAGGCCCCTGATAAGCGCCAAAGACATTCATTGAGAGGCCAGTAAAGTAATGGGGGGAGAGGCTCGCAATGAGCGCCTTCCATCAAGTAGAGGATGAGACAGGTAGAGTGGGGGAGAGGTTCGTAATGAACGGTGAAGGTGTTAATTGCGAGGCCCCTGATAAGCGCCAAAGACATTCATTGAGAGGCCAGTAAAGTAATGGGGGGAGAGGCTCGCAATGAGCGCCTTCCATCAAGAAGAGGATGAGACAGGTAGAGTGGGGGAGAGGTTCGCAATGAGCGGTGAAGGCGCTCTTTGAGAGGCTTGCCATAAGCGCCAAAGACGCTCATCGCGAGGCAGGCAGGTTAGGGGGAGGGAGAGGCTTGCAATGTGTGGCAAACACCATTGCCAGGCTTCTCATTTTATTGCCGTCATTTTTGACGGGCAAGTCACTAGTCACTATAATAGTTTTCATAGTGTGTAATGCTGGCATTGAGGGGCGTGGTCATGATGTAAAAAGGGGTGGGGCCTAAATCAGGCAATGATATCACCAGGTAGCCATGATGCATTCAAAGACAGCACAGAGAAAACACATCAGAGATAGAGACAGACCTGAGTGAGTGAGAGAGAGAGAGAGGGAGGTACAGAGAGTGACCCACAGCACAGAGAGACAGACAACAAAGTGAGAGAGGTACAGAGAGTGACCCACAGCACAGAGAGACAGACAACAAAGTGAGAGAGAGGGAGAGAGAGGGAGGAGAGAGTTACAGAGAGACCCACAGCAAAGAGAGACAGACAGCAAAGTGAGAGAGGTACAGAGAGTGACCCACAGCACAGAGAGACAGACAGCAAAGTGAGAGAGGTACAGAGAGTGACCCACAGCACAGAGAGACAGACAGCAAAGTGAGAGAGAGGGAGGAGAGTGACCCACAGCACAGAGAGACAGACAGCAAAGTGAGAGAGAGGGAGGAGAGAGGTACAGAGAGAGACCCACAGCACAGAGAGACAGACAGCAAAGTGAGAGAGGTACAGAGAGTGACCCACAGCACAGAGAGACAGACATCAAAGTGAGAGAGAGGGAGAGAGAGAGAGGGAGGAGAGAGGTACAGAGAGAGACCCACAGCAAAGAGAGACAGACAGCAAAGTGAGAGAGGTACATAGAGTCACCCACAGCACAGAGAGACAGACAGCAAAGTGAGTGAGAGAGAGAGGAGAGAGGTACAGAGAGAGACAGCACAGAGAGACAGACAGCAAAGTGAGTGAGGGAGGTACAGAGAGAGACACACAGCACAGAGAGACAGACAGCAAAGTGAGAGAGAGGGAGAGAGAGGTACAGAGAGAGACCCACAGCACAGAGAGACAGACAGCAAAGTGAGAAAGAGGGAGGAGAGAGGTACAGAGAGAGACCCACAGCAGAGAGAGACAGACAGCAAAGTGAGTGAGAGGGAGGGGAGATGTACAGAGAGAGACCCACAGCACAGAGAGACAGACAGCAAAGTGAGTGAGAGAGAGGGAGGAGAGAGGTACAGAGAGAGACAGCAAAGTGAGTGAGAGAGGGAGTGTGGTACAGAGAGAGACCCACAGCACAGAGAGACAGACAGCAACGTGAGAGAGAGGGAGGAGAGAGGTACAGAGAGAGACAGCAAAGTGAGTGAGAGAGGGAGTGTGGTACAGAGAGAGACCCACAGCAAAGAGAGACAGACAGCAAAGTGAGAGAGGTACAGAGAGTGACCCACAGCATAGAGAGACAGCAAAGTGAGTGAGAGAGAGAGGAGAGAGGTACAGAGAGAGACAGCACAGAGAGACAGACAGCAAAGTGAGTGAGAGAGGGAGGTACAGAGAGACACACAGCACACAGAGACAGACAGCAAAGTGAGAGAGAGGGAGAGAGAGGTACAGAGAGAGACCCACAGCACAAAGAGACAGATAGCAAAGTGAGTGAGAGAGGGAGGTGAGAGGTACAGAGAGAGACCCACAGCACAGAGTGACAAACAGCAAAGTGAGAGAGAGGGAGGAGAGAGGTACAGAGAGAGACCCACAGCAGAGAGAGACAGACAGCAAAATGAGTGAGAGGGAGGGGAGATGTACACAGAGAGACCCACAGCACAGAGAGACAGACAGCAAAGTGAGTGAGAGAGAGAGAGGAGTGAGGTACAGAGAGAGACCCACAGCACAGAGAGACAGACAGCAAAGTGAGTGAGAGAGAGGGAGGGGAGAGGTACAGAGAGAGACAGCAAAGTGAGTGAGAGAGGGAGTGTGGTACAGAGAGGGACCCACAGCACAGAGAGACAGACAGCAATGTGAGAGAGAGAGGTACAGAGAGAGACCCACAGCACAAAGAGACAGACAGCAAAGTGACTGAGAGAGAGGGGGGAGGTACAGAGAGAGACCCACAGCACAGAGAGACAGACAGCAAAGTGAGTGAGAGAGAGAGGTACAGAGAGAGACAATGCTCTTGTGCATTATTATTATTATTATTATTATTATTATTATTACTATATAATGTGTAGATGTACCGGCTGGGCATGCTCTTGTGCATTATTATTATTATTATTATTATTACTATATAATGTGTACATGTATCAGCTGGGCATGCTCTTGTGCATTACTATTATTATTATTATTATTAATATTATTACTATATAATGTGTAGATGTACCGCTGGGCATGCTCTTGTGCATTATTATTATTATTATTACTATATAATGTGTAGACGTACAAGCTGGGCATGCTCTTGTGCATTATTATTATTATTATTATTACTATATAATGTGTAGATGTACCGGCTGTGCATGCTCTTGTGCATTATTATTATTATTATTATTATTATTATTATTATTACTATATAATGTGTAGATGTACTGGCTGGGCATGCTCTTGTGCATTATTATTATTATTATTACTATATAATGTGTAGATGTACCGGCTGGGCATGCTCTTCTACATTATTATTATTATTATTATTATTATTATTATTATTACTATATAATGTGTAGATGTACCGGCTGGGCATGCTCTTGTGCATTATTATTATTATTAGTATATAATGTGTAGATGTACCGGCTGGGCATGCTCTTGTGCATTATTATTATTATTATTATTATTATTAGTATATAATGTGTACATGTACCAGCTGGGCATGCTCTTGTGCATTATTATTATTATTATTATTACTATTATTATTATTACTATATAATGTGTAGATGTACCGGCTGGGCATGCTCTTCTACATTATTATTATTATTATTATTATTACTATATAATGTGTAGATGTAACGGTTGGGCATGCTCTTGTGTATTATTATTATTATTATTATTACTATATAATGTGTAGATGTACTGGCTGGGCATGCTCTTGTGCATTATTATTATTAGTAGTAGTATTTTACTAATAATAATAATAATGCACAAGAGCATGCCCAGCTGGTACATCTACACATTATATAGTAGTAATAATAATAATAATAATAATAATGCACAAGAGTCCTTCAGCACTGCACTGGACACTGAATAAACTTGCCTAGCTATGGTTTTCCCTATTCAATCAGTATCACCTACACTCTCTCTCCTCTCAGTAAGACTGCAATTTAGTTATGATTCCAAAATGGCTGCTGTCCTTCAGATGGAAGGCTCTGGAAGGGAGTGTATGCTGCTGATTGGCTGGAATGTGTCTGCTGACTGTGACATGCAGGCTCAAAGTTTGCTCAATGATAAAGTATTGGGGGAAGGTCGAATATCGCATATGTTCGCAGTTCGCCGTGAACGCGAACATGCTATGTTCGCCGGGAACAGTCCGCCGGCGAACTATTCGCAACATCTCTAGTTTTAGCGTCTTCCTCTTAAATATGTTGCTGCAGACAAATCTGAGTAGATACTTGGTTGGAGGCCTTCTACTTCAGGAATACTGGTTCTAGCTGCTCTCATTTGGTGGACAAAAAATGGAACCGTGCTATAACATCTCTTGGTCGATCTGAGTTGGATGACTTACCTCCCAGCGCTCTGTGGACTCTGTCCACTCTATATTACTCTTCACACATGTCTGGCAGAAGAAATTTACATAATTGTAGCAAATATTGTGGGAGATCTCTCACCAACTCAGGGAGGTTCCTTATGTGGACATTTTGTCTACGAGATCTGTTCCCAAAATCCTCTTTGACAGTCTGTTGAAAAGATTGTTCCTCCTTCATTAGGACCATATCCTCCTCAAGTTGCGTATGTGCACGAAGAACATCATTGTAATTGTCCTCCAGTAGCGTTGTTTTGGAGTCCACTGCCTTTATCTCAATATCAATAATCAGAAAAGCATTTACACAGTTTATTGATTGCCTGATTTATCACGATAATAAAAGTTGTGGTTTTGAAAGGAAAGTCAATCATGCTTTAAATATGAGAAGCTGTTATTAGGGGTACTGTTTGGGGTGTTGGTTTTGTAAAGCTTATTCCATTATTATTAACTGAGGCTTGCAGGAAGCTTTCTCACATACCCTTGCATTAGGGCAATATAGGAGTCCCCCTCCCCACAATCCCCAGTACCTGTATATAGAGTTTTTGCTTCAATGACACTTGGAACAGGCTTCCTACTGCTGAATCCTCCAAACAGAAAAACAAGCTGTAACAATGTCCTGCAACAGGGTTTAAAGATGTCTTTTGACCCCAAAACTCTTTCTCCTGCTTCAACGCATAGGTGCCAAAGTGTGTTGTGTTTGGGTTCATGTTATCCATCCAGTGCCTTTTAGTCCAGTAGATTTTTAATACAATTCAAAATCATGACCCTAAAATATAAAGCCCTCCACAATAGTGCACCCTCCTACATCTCTGTTCTCATCCCAAAATACACTCCCACCCGCCCTCTTCGCTCTGCTAATGACCTTCTTCTCTCCTCCTCTCTCATCACCTCCTCTCACTCCCGTCTTCAAGACTTTTCTCTTGCTGCCCCTATTCTTTCGAACTCCTTACCTCGCTCCACCAGACTATCTTACTGCCTAAAATCCTTCAAAATATCTTTAAAAACACATCTATTCATAAAAGCCTATCATCTTTAGCCTCTTCATTCACTATGCATCTATCACTCTCCTGTACCGCACCCACACCCTTTAGAATGTAAGTTTGCGAGTTTCATTCTTGTGAGGTGCTCTAGGGAAAGCACTGTGCATATCTGATTGAAAACTCAAATACAGGGTCTTGCATTATTTTTAATTGTGGGGTTTTTGTTTATACTTGTACCTAACCCCTGTATTGCGCTGCGGAATATGTTCGCGTGTTATAAATAAAGGATAATAGATTATTTAGATCTGTGTTAAAGTGAAGCCCAAAAGTTGCTGCACCATTCCAGAGCAACCCAGACTGTTCAGTCACAGTGACCTGATCTTGTAGATCAAATATGATCCAAATTGCTTGGCATTTTCATGTTTTTTAAAGCCTTTTTGCAGGGAGCTGTGTTGTTTCGCTTCCTCTCTGTTTGCTGCCAGCCACACCCTCCGGACCCCTTGGCATTCTAAACTATAAGTACGGGGACGCTATGGTACTCTATAGTACCTAATATTACCCTATACCACAATACAAACAAGAAGTCATGGACTTGTACACCGACAGTAACAAGTTAAAGAGATGTCTATGGGAGAATGACTCAGGTTTCGTACACAGACTATTGCTTTGGTCAGTTTGCAATAAATTTATGACATCTAAGGGTTCTGGGTAGTGACATACAAATGAGGGTCACAAAATATGAAATTATCCACATTTCTTTTCTAATTTCTTTTGATCGGTTTTCCTGCTTTGGCCATTTTGCCTGCTCACCATACTGATCCTTCGTTGTTAGTTCAGGGCCTCAGGGCATTTGCCACCTTTCATATGTGGTTCAACAACTTTTGCAGAGTTTAAATAAGTTAAGAGTTTTCACAAATGTATTTTTCTCACGGTGACCTATATGTTAGACTATATACATCAGCACAGCTCATAGTGATATATTCCTTCAACAGTAACCAGAGTTGGCTAGTCTATATGGTGAATTACACAGGGGGTCTTAGACATCTCTTTAGGGAACAGAAATATGGGTACTAACCTAGTACCTCCTACTGTCAGCTGATTTCCAACTATTATTTAAAAAAATGAGTATCATATAATATGATGGGGGAAAGTCTCTAACTACCCATAGAAATTGAGAACTGTCCTAGAATTTTGTTAGGAGTTGTGGGTGGAAGTATCAAAGCACAAATATATTCCAAACCTTGTTAACATTTTACAGAAAATGTATTTACAAACTACCAAACACACACACTCTAACCTACCAACCCCCTAAACTGCTTCTAAGGATGTGAAAACACTTAGAACTTTATATTATGGATTGCCTTAGGCAATGACTTTGAGAGTTAATCAGATCAAATCAATGATGTGTTCGAACTTTTTGGGGATCCAGAAGTCTTGTGCTTTTTCACACCACCCTCAAATCCCCTACTTCTAGACTGTCTACTCCCAATAACAATTGATGTTCAAAATCAGTTCCTCCAATATGCATGGTGTAGCTGTGACAATTTGTTTCCAGCCTATGGCTATCCTCGTGATAACAATGTTTTCCCCTGTACGGACGACTGAATACCACTTGTGTCTGTGTGTTTTGGACATTGTGTGGCTAACCGATCGCTATACTGATTGTGTTCTTGTCGAACATGCCTGATGTTGGTATATGTTTCTAATATTTAGGTTTATGTTTCCTATGCTTCAGTCCAGTTGTTGTTTGCTAGGACAGGTTTAAATCAATGCGGCTGTTCAGCATTGAAGACCTCCTTCTGAGTTATCTGGCCTTTATACTTTAATTATATTACCTTGTCAAAGACCCCTTTTACAGTTCTTGGATCTTAGCCCATTAAGCCACCATAAAGGACAGACTGCTTGGCTCCAGCCACTGGCCTATGTACATAAACACCTCAGTTGTGTTGTAATCTGTCTTGTTTGCTAGATACATTTAATGTACTCTATTTGAGGTCTGGATCACATGGAGACAACATTATGAATATTTGGAGGTTGGCCTATTATTCACAGGTGCCAGACCCGATGTCAGGATGCCAGACTATTAGACCCCATGTGGAGTCAATCTCCTGTGTTTGTCTGACACTCCCTGTCATTGTTGTGTTATATACACCCCCTCTATATCTAAGCTCTATAAATATTGTTGACTTTCCAAAAATAAATCAGTTCCCTGCTGAGACATATAGAAATTGTATGTTCTCGTATTTGCTCCAGGCACTGCGATACTGATCCTATCTCCAGCCTGCAAGTAACTTGTCCTGGTCACTACCACAGGAAGGTTACTGAGACTCCTGGAAGTGCGGATTACTGATGGCAAAACCCTGACTGATACAGAAGTCAGATATCAGGGTGCTGGTGCCAAGATTTCCAAGAAACCAATGGTCCATGTGGGTACATAACCTGTAGTCTATAGCAGGTGGCCCTGGGCAGTAATAGGCCCTACCCTGGATTGTCATATACCTTTTGTTACAATGCACCCAGACTAATTACATTACCAGTGCCTGTTTGTCCTCCCACAAGTCCTTGTGAGTTTCAACAAAGGGCATTACTACTTTTGAAAGTACACAAGCATGTCAGGTGTATTTCTGAGGGATGGGAAAGATCTTTTTAATCACTTTGCTCCAGTCCAGCTTCCAAGAAATCCTGCATCTATGTTCCAGAGATGCATCTCCATAGATCCTGAAGCTAGCCTCTCTCCAGGGGGAACTCCTAGCACTAATACACAGAAACCCATAGATGAGAGGACCTAAGTGGTGGGATCCATTCATTGGACAGTCCAGCTGTCGAGTGACGCTGCAATCTAAGAGTTTCACTGCTGCATTCTATAAAGTGAAACACAGTATTATATAGAATATCTCTCCTGTATTCTGTAGGGTAATGCTACTGTATTCTATAGAGTGACAGTGCACCATTCTATAGACTGACATGGCTGCTTTCTATAGAGTAATATTGCTGCACTCTAATGTCTAACAACTGAGATGCTACATTCTAAAGAGAGATGCTATGCTATGGAGTAATACTGCTGCAATCTGTAAAGTCACATGGCTGTCTTCTATAGAGTAGAAAAATTTCTCTCTATGGAGAGACACTTCTACATTTTAAAGTGTCTATTGCTGCATAAAAAAAAAAAAAATATATATATACATATATAATATCTAAATATCTGTCTAATACAGCAGGCATATGTGTATGGATGCCATGTTTAAAATGGTAATGGATTACAAGAGTGAAACCTTTGTGGGCACATTTCCATGTCCCTGCCCAGGTTCCCAGAATGCAGTGTAATAACTGTATTTCTCAGAATTCTGATATACATATATACATGTGTGCATAAATATAAATATATATACATATTTATAATATGTCATAGTTGCATAATGCCCCTGTCTTGGCTGCAGTCTCCACCTCATACACTATTCCTGTGTTAGAATGGATTTACCTTTGATGGGAGCAGTGTGCTCTGGCTCCCCCATTCTGACCCCCAGGCTGCACAGTGTGGCAGCATCGCATCATAGCGACAGCCAGAGCTCAACCGGCGAGATTCAACATGGAAATGGCAGCTGGGTGAAGGGGGCTGGGGCAGGAGGACCGGCTGGCAGGAGGACTTGGGATGAAAAATGTACAGCACTGGGGCCCCAGACAGAGGCAGACCCTGGTGCATAGCACCGCTTACACCGGCGGTAGCTCCGCCACTGTATAAAACATACTTAAAGAGACACATATAACATTGATCATACATTTATTTAATTAATAATTAAACACATATTAAACACAAATACTTTTAGTAACTTCTGGAAGTTATCATTTTCTTGATGTAAGACCGATGGCGGATATCTCTGGGTGCTTGATATACATTTGCTGCAAAGCCATTGTACATGTAGATACAGTTACATGCGTATGAACTGTTTGTGTTGGTGGCACAGTGGAAACTGTGTGTTTTGAAATATTTTGGCCAATTTTCAACTTTGTAATACTCTCGCTCATCGAACACGTTGATTATTCTTATTTTTGTTATTTTTCTCAGTTTAAAGATTATTCTGAAAAACTTCACAATTCTGCTTTTTACTTGCTTGAAGCTTGCTGCTATATTGTCCATAACAGCCTTGATGTTATTCTTCAACTTAGCAGTGTTTGGAGGTTCAATAACCAAAGGTATATCAATGATTACTTGGTTCTTTAGACGGGTACACCCACCATAATCGCATGGCAACACGACTGTGTATTCTGGTACATTGGTGGGGAGGTTTTTATCAGGTGGTTGATGTTCTTTTCGACATCCTATGTACAGGTTCCAGCAGAGACATCTGATTTGATATAAGGGCAATGCTGTTTGGCTTCCCTCCTTTTTCAGAAACATTTGTGTCACAATGTGTTTGTCTGATGATCCATAATAATTAGTTATAAATATCGCCATAACGATAAAGGTAAAAAATACAGTAATCACGACTAAAAGAAAGATTAATGCAGGCAAGATGGTGGTGGACTGCATGATTTTCGATCTTCAGTCTTCTTTGAAAAGCTTTTAAAAATGTCCAAAGCGCCAACGTCAGGAGACAGTAGGTCAGGTCATGTAGAATAAAAGGTAAGTACAAAATACAAGCCAAGGCATTGTATAGGGCAAGAATGTTTATGATGTCACATGGTGATGTCATAATGCTTACAAGAGAACCTGTTAAGATGGCTTGGGTATGATGCAGCTCCCAGACATGGAATAGATTGCTCTTCCTTAAGGTCTAACTTTGTTCTTTGAGAATGTACTGACAGCAATATTTGCTCGGCACAATTGACAAATCAACATGTTCTATATTTGAGTCAACTGATTCATCCCAGCATAACAAATATAATAAAGTACAAATCCTCAGCAAGATGATGTGCAAATGCAGTAGGTCTACCCAATCTCTGAAATGAGCCCCTTGGTTTCTGCATCTCAGCTAAGTGGTAGCCATTGTGTTGTTGGTGCGGTCGCTCTCATTGCTCTTGTGCAGTGGGTCAGAGGTTGAGCTTTATACAGATATTCTTATATGAGATTCAGTCAAAAATGACACACGTCTTTTAACAACATGTTTATTAGTTCAACAACATAAGAAAAGCAGCAGGTTCCCTATCATGTGATAGGTTTGTATCTTAACTTATCCTGTCTTAATGCCCATAACACCACACGGGCCATTTCATTCTACCATAACGTTTATATATACTGTATATATTAATTCAGTGCAATGTAATTGCAGCCATGTTGAGCAAAGTGTGTGTATTTTACATTGTGCAATCTACAGTTTCTGTCCTTGGTCATAAATAAAAGTAAAACTGTGTATATTCAGTATATACATGAACATGCTCAAAAGATCAATGGCTTGTATTAATATTGTAAAAATTATGACTAATTTTATTGACCCACAATAAAAACTTTTGCTGAAAAATTTACATTTTTTCATATTTATATACACAGCTATCATGCTTAAATATATTGATAGAAAAATGTTGAAAATGTGTCTGGCCTTCTGGGTCAGGAAAATGTCCTGATTTTTTTTTATTTATTCTGAACAGGATAAAAGACCATTATACAATGAAAAAACATATATGTTTGAAAATTTGAACTTTGACTAAGAGCATAATTATTCAGGGAAAAAATCCTAAAGTTAGTTTTTATAGATACTATGATGGAAGTTGGGTCTGTGAGAAGGACATTTACATTTTTGGAGAACTCCATGGCAGGAGAGGTGGAAGGGGAGTGACGTCAATTTGAGTCAGATCCAGTTATCAACAAATCATTCTCCCTTGTCTCTCACCCAACCCCTCCAATTAATAGGAGAAAAAATACACCCTCCATATTCAGCTCTCAGGCAGTGATGCATCAAAGCAAGATGGAATCTTCTATTCATAAAGAGAGTCTTCCAAAATTCAGATTTTTCTGAGTGTATTCATTAGGTAGTTAAACCCATTTTTCTTGAATTACACCTTTAAGATAAATACAGCACACTGGGAACAGATAAGATATGTTTTCAGTTGTTTGGAAAGTCAGTAACAATGTTGTGAAACTTAACAGTAAGATTAAATGTAAGTGCACCTCACAGTAAAATTACCTTTCTCCTCATGGTGCAAGCCAACAAAATTAAAGCCCTAACAGATTCTGCTAAAATGATAATTTTCTCCAAAAAATTGTTCTATTCTCATTATTTTTTCACAACTGAAAAATGTTGTAAGTTTTACATACTTCGCGAACATGTAATGTTTCCCCAAACAGTGGTACTTTAAATTTACTAGGAAATATAGGCCAATGTACATGTTTCATTGACTTCAGTAGACCAGCTTTCCATAGCAAGTTTCTTACTTTAAAATATTGCAACTGCAGCTGGGCATTCTGGGTAGTGACATATTATTATTATTATTATTATTGTTTATTTGTAAAGCTCCAACATATTCCGTAGCGCTATCCATAAGTTGTGATCAAGGCAAAACAATATTAACACATTAAAAAGACGGAGAAGCCCTGTATTTAAGCTTAGAATCCAATGTCCATAGAGCTTTCCCCAAAGCACTGTGCAAGATTGAAAACTCGCAGACTTACAATCTAAAGGCATAAAAATTATTCTTCAAGGATATCACCTAATTTGCACATCACCCCACATTTCCTTACAGTGTGGTTTTTAATCTGTGTGTGTGGGAGATGAGTAAGGTCTGAGGGTGAGTAGAGGTGGCTGTGAATGTGGAAGATGAATCAGTTATGAGAGGAGAGTAGTGGACTCTATGGATATGCATGGCATCTGAAAGAGAACGGTGGAGCTTGTGTAAATGGGAGATGAGAGTGGTCTGACAGGAGAGTCAATTAATCTGTAGATGTGGGATACAAAAGAGGTCTGTGGGGTGGGTAGTGACGTCTATATTTAATCCTCTTCTAGCTTCAAAAGTTAGCATCATTTATTTGATTTTTCTCTATGTGACCTATATTTTGCACTTCTTGGGCTAGATACCACAGCACCTTTGCTTTAATCAGAAGAGTGAACGAACATCACCTGGCTCTGCCAGAAATACTATGTAGGAGCTGGCACACCATCGTCTTGTAGTTTGCATATTTTTAAATAAATAGCATTTTCCAGTATAAGTAACCAGGCTTTGATGGCTTGCCCGTCTTGGTTGGGTTTCAGTATTTTGTGGAAAACAATGGTCTCTTCCTACTAGAAACAGAACCTTACTTCACACTGTAATCCTGTAGCAGCAATTCATCTAGATGAAGTACTTCATACTGCCACAGTCTTCAAACTTGAAGTACAAATCTTCTGAAACCCCCATCTTTCTCTGTTAACTGACTATTGGACAACTCTGTAATTCAACTACAAAGAATGTTTTCTTTTGTGGGTTTGGTTAACATCGACTTTCTTCTAGAACAGAAGAAAATAATAATAAAGTGGAAACAAAGAGACTTAGAGAGGACAATCTTAAACCATATTCTCAAACGAATACAATTAATAGAAGAACTCATAGTCTACCTTCATTAACCCAAATTGCGACAATGTAAATGCTGAGTCTCTCTAAAGTAGAGAAAAGATGACCACACAACTAAAAGAACAAAGAAACTCTGATAATATGTGAAAAGTATATAAAACTATCACCAAAGGAACAGGAAAGAACATATTACAGATGGAAAAATTTAAATAATGAGAATTTGTCAGGAACCGGGTATTAGAAAAAAACAAAAGCAGGATATAAAAAGCTTGGTGAAGATCCCTTTAAATCAAAACTCCAATGCTTGTATCAGTGTGCAGAAACAATAGCAACATCACAGTAAAGCATTGGAAGCCTACTATTTATCTACACGCAGCTATACAGCAGCAGAAACTGGAAACAGAGGTCTTTAGAAGCAGACTGGGAGCTGTAGGCAGGAACTAGCACACAGGTGGAAGTGATAGCTGGGACAAAGCAGAAGGTATAATATAGTTACATAGTTACATAGTAATTGAGGTTAAAAAATGTTTTTCAGTCCATCAAGTTCAACCTTTTAAGATCTCCTCTGATTTGCAATATGCAGATTAGTTGCTAATTAATTGATCCAAAGGAAGGCAAACAGAAAAAAAAAAAAAAGTGAAACTTAGCCCATCGTCACAAAGGGGAACATTTTTTAAATTCCTTCCTGACCCATATACTGGCAATCGGGTTCCTCCCTGGATCAATACTCTCTAATTCTATTTGCCTTTGCAGCTGCTGCTTGGCATTGCGCACTGTTACCTAGATGGTTGTCCACAAGTACTCCCAAATCCTTTTCAATTTCTGATACCCCTATATTGGCTCCATTAAGATTATAAATTGCATGGTTATTTTTTCCTTCCCAGTTGCATAATTTTACATTTATTCATATTAAATCTGATCTGCCATTTAGATGCCCCTTCCTCTAATTTATGTAAAGCCATTTGGAGGGAAAGTACATCATTATTTGATTTAATTACCTTGCGCACTTTCAGAACTCCTACCAGACAGAAACAGAAGCAGCAGTGCTGGATAAATGCAGAGCTTCAGACAGATAGGAATAGAAGCAGCAGTACTGGACACCACAGCTGTAGCAGTGAAACAGGCAGGACAAATAATTGCAGCAGAAACAGTCATAACCCTTTGAGTGATATGAGCCTATCAGTGACTAAGGGGTGGAATTATGACCCACAGGAGCAGACCCATGTTTCCTAGGTCTCTCTTGTGGCCTACTCAGTCTGTGTCATTACAGGCCGGAGATTGACCAGAACAACCAGTGGGGCCTTCCTTGGCCTACCCTGAGGCCTAACAGGTACTCCTAATAGAATTTCCCCACAAGCAATCACATTTTCCTTATGCGATTACTGTATACTATCACTAACTGCTTATTAAAAATATTCTCCACATGGAGTTAACATTTTCTCCTTAAAATCTTTTCACATAATATTAGTCAGCTATTCATGAAAATGCATCCACGTCTTTTCTTGGACATTCTTCCATATAAGTTGTCACCAAAACTTCATGGATATTTAGTGAGGTTGCCCATTCCTTTGGGACCTGTAGTGGGGATTTTAGCAAGCAACCTAATGAAGATAATCCCGAATGTCAGGAAAAGTAAGGTGGTTAGAAGACCATTATGTATGATTTGTGCTGGAAGCTTGGTTCATGGGGAGGCAAACCCTATTTCAAGATAAACAGTAAGCACGGATGGTCAAACAGGCAAAAATAGAAAATAGATCAGATTGGCAGATGTTCAAGTTAGACCAAGAGTAGATTCACTAGGTCCAAACAGAAAAAAACACAGGGAACTGGTATGCAACATAACAGACACGTAAGGGAAGACTGGCTTGAATAACTCTGCAAGTTACTGCTGATCAGTGTTTGTGACTTATAGCAGCTTCATTTCTTAATGGAATACTAAGGAGAAGGAAATTCAGTGCTAGTCAATCAGGGTGCTAGTAATTGCTGTAAATCTCTACTAACCATACCAGTCATGTCACAGCAGGCACTGCCTTCAGATACCGATGCCATGAGGTGTCCAGTACAAGTACCATCTATTGTATAATAACTGAGCCTTATCAGATAAGGGTCTCTTGAGTGATCAAAATGAAGTCTGGACAGTACCACCCATTTCACAGAAGTAAATTGTAGATGAAAGGATGCAGAGTTCAGCTGTTACAGAGCCTTAATATAAAAGGGAAGGTTACATAGTTACATAGTTACATGGTTACATAGTATTTAAGGTTGAAAAAAGACTTTCAGTCCATCAAGTTCAACCTTTTAAGATCTCCTTTGATCTGCAATATGCGGATTAACTATTAATTCATTTGTTGTTAATTAATTATTAATCAATTATTTAATGTTTTTTTTTTTTTGTTTCTTTTTTTATTATTATTAATTAGTCCAGAGGAAGGCAAATAGAAAAAAAATAAAATAAAATAAAACAAGCGAGACTTAGCCAAATGTCTAAAGGGGAAATGTTAAAAATTTGGATCACTACTGTCTCTTATACAAAAAAGTGGGATGAATATATACAAGAAATATTATTTTATTAAATAGATGACAGCGGCGTTTATTAAAAACAGTGAATATAAAAATAGGGTAGGAAGGGTAAAAAAGGCAAGTGTAAGGAATAGTAGAATACCCAAAAGCACTAGTATTGTGCAAAATTTAATCCTTGAGTAGGTGGGTATAACTATTCATACCTGGCGGGCGAGGAAAGGAAGTTGCAAATAAGTATCAGGGTAAATGAACCCTATGGTGTCCTAAATAGTATACCTGTAAAGCACCCCTATGCCTAAATATATATCCTCCCAGTGTCCAGAGGATGTATTAGAAAGGGCAATATACTGGCACAGACCTGAAGTATGGATACCTGAATGTCTTACTCATACTTCTATAGCATATAAATGAGGTACTAGAGGATTGTACCTAAAAAGGTCAAACTTGCAAAGAGGCTCAGCCTAAAGTGCAGACAAAGTTGTCTTAACTTGTGTATGTTAACCAGCGGGTAATCCAAATAATGTCTATAGAGACTAGTTTGAATCTAACTTTATTGTGGTACAAATAAGTACCCAAAGCTGTACAGAGAGGTCTGAGGCTGTGCCCCGTTTCTAGAGGTCATGATACGTAGTGTCCGATATTAGCAGGCATACTATGTCACTACTATATCACTAGCATGGCATAAGGGGCTTTACAAAGAAGTGGCAAGAAATACTGTTGAAATGCTCATTTGAACTTATGTCCCTTATAATTGAGACTGAACAGCAGAACTTAGAAATCATCAAACCAAAGTTGGCATTATACCAACAAGATTTTGGTAAATTCAGTGAAGTATCTGAGTATAATATGTTCTGCACAAGGTTGAATGATAATATAGACAGGTTTAAAAAAGAGATTAAAGAACGTAAGCAAAAGAAATTTTGGAGGGATCAGACTGATTTTAAAACTGGCAGGATTTTTAGAAGATTCCCAAAACTTAATGCCAACCAAAGAAGTTCTGACATTAGCTCCTCAGAATTTGAGAACTCTGATAATGACGATTTTCACCCTTATAACACCAGGACTAGACGAGGTAACTATCCTCAGAGAAGAGAAAACTATGAATTAAGAGCAAACCTTCAGACTAGAGAGAACCCTAGATTTAATGAACAACAACAATCTTTTTTAGAGAGAGGCAGGATCCCTGTGAAGGGGCCAGAGAGGACACTCAGATCCAAGGGAAACAGGAATACCTGACCCCTAATCCCTCTAACCTCCCAGCTATGAATCCACAGATAGTCAATTTGTCAAATTTTCCCCTTAATGTATATCATACCTCAGTCTTACAGAAAGGTTTGACATTTGTCCCAACATCCAGATCAGATACATTCACACATATAAAAGATTTGAACCTCTTTGCTCGCAAGTTAGCACTGCATAAATTCTATAAACTAAAGGAGGAGAGAGAATGTATGAATCTGGGTGTGGGAAAGGAAGACATAGAAACCTTACAATCTTTGCTGTCTTTGTTAAAAGAGAATGAACCAGTTGATCCCATGAGTAAAGTCAAATCTAAAACCTGGAAAAATAAAAGTACTTTTACACCAGGAATGAAAGACTATGCTAACATCTGGGTCTTTCTTCAGCAAACCACCTTAGAGATTGAAAATATAGAATATCACAAACTGAAAAAGGTATTCAATTTGACTAATAAGGAATTCTTAGCATTAAAAGAATTGGAGAAGTGCAAGGAGATACAAATAAAGCCTGCCGATAAGGGCGGGAATATTGTCATCATGAATAACGAGGAATACAGGGATATGTGTAACAGAATTCTAGGTGATAATAGCACATATAAGGTGATTCAAAAAAATCCAACCAATGAGTATAAGATACTCTTGAAAACTATTCTGGATAATGCAATGAAAGAAGACCTTATTGATGAACAAACCTATAGATTCTTATACCCTAAGTTTCCTACTATTTCGATTTTCTATTCCCTCCCTAAAATTCATAAAAAGAAATCACCTATCCCTGGTAGGCCTATTGTATCCGGCACTGATAATCTGTCCCACAATGCCAGCATATTTATTGACCACTATGTGAGAGAATTAGTAGAGAGTCTACCCTCTTATGTCAAAGACACAAATGACATTCTAAAGCAGTTGGATGACCTTCATATACCCAACTCAGCATGGTTAGCCTCTATTGATGTAGAGGCCTTGTACAGCAGTATACCGCATGAATACGGTATAGAGGCTCTTGGTCATTTTTTAAGTATGAAAGGCACCATTCACACGGAATTTAATGGATTTCTCTTGGAACTGTTGGGATTTGTGTTGAAGCATAACTATTTTACACATAACAACAAATGGTACCACCAGCAAAAAGGGACAGCCATGGGGACACCATGCGCTCCTAGTTATGCTAATTTGTTCCTGGGTTGGTGGGAGGAGAAATTTGTTTTTCAAGAATCTACACCCTCACTCTCAGAGCATGCATTAATATGGCGGCGCTATATTGATGATGTGTTAGTGATCTGGACAGGCACTAAGTCTGAATTTGAACAATTTATGTCTGGCCTCAACACCAATGATCTGGGCCTTAAATTCACCTATGAGTTAAATCTATCCTCCATTACATTCTTAGATCTGTTAATAACGAAAGATGAGGAAGGTAAGATATCAACCACTACTTATAGGAAGGACACTGCCACTAACTCCCTTTTGACTTGGGATAGCCAACATTTTGAACCCCTAAAAAGGGGAATACCAAGGGGCCAATACCTCCGAATAAGGAGGAACTGCAGTTCTGATGCAGAGTTCAAATTAGAAGCAGATAAATTAAGAACTAGATTTAGAGACAGAGGTTACTCAAACAAATGTCTCAAATCTGCTTTCAACCATGCTTCTAACTGTAAGAGATCTGAACTTTTGAGTGGCCTTAACAGCAATACAGATAAGGAAAGTAAATTATCTCGCTGTATTATGACTTTTGGCTATGATTCTGAGGTGGTCAGAGACATTCTATCCAGACATTGGCACCTTTTGAGGAGTGACGAAGATCTAAAAGATGTTGTGACACATAAGGCCTCCATTACATACCGTAGGGGCAAAAACCTGAAAGATAGATTGGTCCATAGTTCCTTTAAAGAACAGAAACCAGGGACTTGGTTAAAACCCCTAACAGGGTTTTTCAAATGCAGCAAATGTAAATTTTGCAGGTATGTTACACCTCTAAAAGTATATGAGCATCCTATAACTGGGGAAAAATTTAAAATAAAGGAATTCATGAACTGTTGTTCTACAGCGGTTATCTATGTGGCCACCTGTATTTGCAGGAAGATCTATGTAGGAAAAACGAGGCGCCAGTTGCGCCGCAGGATTGGCGAGCATATTTATAGTATCAAGAATGCATTGGACACACCAATTGCCCGCCATGTCAAATATTGTCACAACAATAGAAGTGAAGTTTTATCTTTTTGTGCAATAGACCAGGTCCATATAGGCCCAAGACAGGGTGACCTGGAGAGAAAATTATTACAATGTGAGGCACGCTGGATATATCAATTGAAGGCCCAAGTACCTTATGGACTGAACGAGGGGTTTACCTTTACACCCTTCATCTAATACCTGGCTTTTTTATCTTCTTATGATATTTGTTACTTTGTCTATCTATGTTAGGCCTCCTTTTGCCACATAGACACATGTACCCTTTTAGCCCTTGATAAATCACAATTTTTTTCACATATATGTGTATTCACTCCAGTGAACATATTTGTATCCTCTCTTGTTCATCCCATTTGGTTGGACTCTTAGTGCATCAGCACTCACGATTCTGATTTTTTGATACACTAATAACCTGTTATAGGCGTCAGTTACATTAGCCAGCACTTATTTTAGAGCATATGTTTTTTCCTTTATGATTAGTTTACTAGCTCTTTTTTCACATCCCTCAATCCTCAACACTTTCATATCACTAGTCACCTCACACAGGTTTCAACGTTGGTTCTATACCTTTACAGTTATATAAATGAGCCTATTCCTCATTTGTATGATGGTCTTATACACATGGATTTCTTTGCTCACTTTCCCATTTTCAACCGGTCATTTTTGGCAGTCTTACACCCCACAGATATAGTAGCTATCATATTACACATTTATGTTTTTTTCATTTAGTCCAGTTCACCCATAGGATTTGCATATTGTTATTCATAAGTGCATAAATGCACACATGTCAGCTTATTCTTCATTTATATAACAGTCCATACACAAGTATTTCTTTGCCCACTTCTCTACTTCTAACCTGTCATTTTTGGCAGTCTTTCATCTTATAGATATAGTTTATCATATTGCACTTTTGAGTTTTTTCCATGTAGCCTATTACAACTTTTTTCAGTTCATCCATATGATCTGTACATTGTTATCTATAAGTGCATAAGTGCACACATTATTTCAGCCCCTGTATATATATCCCTACAGCCTCTTGTATATATTACATGTACTATCTAGACTGTTTTGGCCCGTTATGGGCAATATATTCACTATTTTTAGGTTGCCTAGGCGACAGTTCCCTATATAATGCTCTTGGAGACAGCGTTATACAACTTTTCCTTTGACAAAGACGTGGTACGTCGAAACGCGTCAGGCTCCTAGCAACGACGCTGCGCACGTCATCACGTTAGACGTGCGCATGTGCGCTGCAAACCTGGCGGTCGAGTCCTCTTAGGAAGCGCGAAACTGCTCCTATAACGCCCTAATGTAAAGCCCCTTATGCCATGCTAGTGATATAGTAGTGACATAGTATGCCTGCTAATATCGGACACTACGTATCATGACCTCTAGAAACGGGGCACAGCCTCAGACCTCTCTGTACAGCTTTGGGTACTTATTTGTACCACAATAAAGTTAGATACAAACTAGTCTCTATAGACATTATTTGGATTACCCGCTGGTTAACATACACAAGTTAAGACAACTTTGTCTGCACTTTAGGCTGAGCCTCTTTGCAAGTTTGACCTTTTTAGGTACAATCCTCTAGTACCTCATTTATATGCTATAGAAGTATGAGTAAGACATTCAGGTATCCATACTTCAGGTCTGTGCCAGTATATTGCCCTTTCTAATACATCCTCTGGACACTGGGAGGATATATATTTAGGCATAGGGGTGCTTTACAGGTATACTATTTAGGACACCATAGGGTTCATTTACCCTGATACTTATTTGCAACTTCCTTTCCTCGCCCGCCAGGTATGAATAGTTATACCCACCTACTCAAGGATTAAATTTTGCACAATACTAGTGCTTTTGGGTATTCTACTATTCCTTACACTTGCCTTTTTTACCCTTCCTACCCTATTTTTATATTCACTGTTTTTAATAAACGCCGCTGTCATCTATTTAATAAAATAATATTTCTTGTATATATTCATCCCACTTTTTTGTATATGATATATTAGGGTGGAAAACACCCAGGGAAATTCTAATCCTCACTTTTTCATATTTCACTACTGTCTCTCTAATTATCCATGATAACCCTGAATACCCTTTTTAATTAGAAATAAATCTAGTCCCCTTTTAAAGTTATCTATCGAATCCGCTGTCACCACCTCCTCTGGTAGAGAATTCCACAGATTAACCACCCTTACTGTGAAGAACCCTTTTCTTTCTTTGAGGTGGAATCTTTTTACTTCTAACCTCAAGGGATGTCCTCTTGTCAGTTGAAAACCTCTTGGCACAAAAAGCTCCCCCGACAAATCTTTATACTGACCCTGGATGTATTTATATAAGGTAATCATATCTCCTCTTAGACACCTTTTTTCTAGAGAAAATAAGTTTAATTTGGTTAGTCTTTCTTCATAACTTAGCCCCTCCATTCCCCTTATTAGTTTGGTTGCCCTTCTCTGTACCTTTTCCAGCTCTAAAATGTCCTTTTTATGAAGTGGTGCCCAAAATTGTACTCCATGTTCCAAATGAGGGCGTACTAAAGATTTGTATAGTGGCAGAATTATATTTGCTTCCCTGGCTTCTATACCTTTCTTAATACATGCTAATATTTTATTTGCCTTTGCAGCTGCTGCTTGGCTTTGAGCACTGTTACCTAGGTGGTTGTCCACAAGCACTCCCAAATCCCTTTCAATATCTGATACACCTAGATTTGCTCCATTAAGATTATAAATTGCATGGCTATTTTTCCTTCCCAGATGCATAACCTTACATTTATTCGTATTAAATCTCAATTGCCATTTAGATGCCCATTCCTCGATTTTATGTAAATCCCCTTGGAGGGAAAGCACATCATTATCTGATTTAATTACCTTGCACAACTTTGTGTCATCAGCGAAAATGGAGACCCCACACTTCAATCCTACCTCTAAGTCATTAATAAATATGTTAAAAAGGAGAGGACCTAATACTGAACCCTGAGGAACCCCACTTACCACATTAGTCCAATCGGAGTATGTTCCATTTACAACAACCCTTTGCTTCCTGTCTTTTAGCCAGCTCTCAATCCATGAGCAGATATTTACTGCAATTCCTGTATCCCTTAGTTTCCCCAATAGTCTCCCATGTGGCACTGTATCAAAAGCCTTTGCAAAATCCAAAAAGACTACATCCACTGAGTTGCCTTGATCCAGGTTCCTACTAACCTCCTCATAGAAACTAATTAGATTTGTTTGACATGACCTATCCCTCATAAACCCATGTTGACTCCTACTTATAATCCTGTTCAAATAGACATATTCTTGTATATTATCCCTTATTAACCCTTCTAAAAGCTTCCCCACTACAGAAGTGAGGCTCACTGGTCTATAATTCCCCGGATTTGCTCTTGCTCCCTTTTTAAATATAGGTATCACATCAGCTTTTCTCCAGTCATCTGGTAGAGACCCTGTGTTGAGTGAATCTTGAAAAATTAAATATAATGGTTTGGCTATTACAGAACCCAGTTCCCTTAGTACCCTTGGATGTATTCCATCAGGACCCGGGGCTTTATTAACATTTATTTTTTCCAACCTCTTTTGGATTACTTCCTGTGTTAACCAATTATTTGGCAAAGGTAGTGTAGCCCCATTATGTCGCAGTGTCCCAACCACTGGTACCTCCCTTGTGTATACCGAGGAAAAGAACCTATTTAGCTCATCTGCCTTTTCCTGGTCACTCATTTTCAGATGGCCTGTTTCACATTGTAATGTTCCTATAGCTTCCTTCCTTGCCTTCTTCCCATTAATATACTTAAAAAATATTTTAGGGTTAGTCTTACTCTCTTTTGCAATTAATTTTTCATTTTCTATTTTAGCCAGTCTAATCGCGCTTTTGCAAGCCTTGTTGATTTCCTTGTATTCCCGTAAAGCAGTCTCTGTCCCCTCTTGTTTGTATAATTTAAATGCCTGTTTTTTACTCCGTATCTTGATCTTTAAATCATTGTTAAGCCACATGGGTTGTGTTTTACTCCTTTTACTTTTATTCCCACACGGTATATGCCGATGTGTATGTATATTTAGTAAGGATTTAAATGTTGTCCATTTATGTTCAGTGTTTTTACCTATCACTTCTCTGTCCCAGTCTATACTTTGTATTGCTGCCCTTAGACCGTTAAAATCTGCCCTTTTAAAATTAAGAGTTTTTGTTGGCCCCTTAAAATGTTTTTTTTTTAAATTCAATCTCAAATGAGACTGTGTTGTGATCACTGTTTCCCAAAGGTTGCCCTATTTCAACATTTGATACAATATCAATATTATTTGTAATGAGTAAATCTAAGATAGCTTCATTTCTAGTAGGCTCCTGTATAACCTGGGCCAGATAATGATCCCTGAGTGTACTCAAGAACCTGCTCCCCTTAGCTGAACTGCTGGTCTCATTTATCCAGTTTATTTCAGGGTAATTAAAATCTCCCATTATTAGAACTTGCCTGTGCTTAGCTGCATTTCCAATCTGTAACAATAATTGTATTTCCTCACTTTCAGCTATATTTGGGGGTTTATAGCATACTCCTACTAATATTCTTTTGGAGTTTGCTGCTCCGCTATTTAATTCTACCCACAAACATTCAACTTTATCACTGGGTCCACCATAAATATCTTCTCTGACTATTGCCTTAAATTCAGGCTGTGTAGTAGTGTACAAGGTGTAGTAGTGTACTCATTGTAGAACAGCATAAAACAATTTTAGTGGTGTTGATGGCTTTTAAAAGTAAACCAGCTTTTTAGTATCATTTTAAAGGACTAATCACTTCTTTATGAGCAGTGCTCATAATGTACATTAGATGGTGCTGTTGTACTTTGTTTTTTCATCAGTTTATTCACATATGAATACTAAAACGTGATTCTGCTTCTACTTTGCTTTTTGTTAATGTATGTCGTGGTCACACTCTGTGAGTGTTAAAAATCACTTATTTCATTGTAGTGGCACTTTGAGAAGTCAGTGGTCTGGAACTGTGTCTCACAAATTGTCTTAAAGTGCTGGGGCTGTACTTTGACAATAACAAGATATGAACAGGTTTATGGAAGCACACAGTCTTGTTTTGCCAGGTTTACCACAATTCTGGTTAAGGTGGCAATAATAAAAGTGGAGGAGGGATCTGTCTGTATGTTAAGCCTGAATTTAAGCCTATAGTCAGAGAAGATATTTATTGTGTAACTAGCGGTAATTTTGAATGTTTGTGGGTAGAGTTAAATAGCGGAGCAGCAAATTCTAAAATAATATTGGTAGAAGTTTACTATAAACCCACAAATATAGCTGAAAGTGAGGAAACACGATTATTGTTACAGATTGGAAATGCAGCTAAGCATGGGCAAGTTCTGATAATGGGAGATTTTAATTACCCTGAAATGAACTGGATAAATGAGACCAGCAGTTCAGCTAAGGGGAGCAGGTTCTGGAGTACACTCAGGGATCATTATCTGGCCCAGGTTATACAAGAGCCTACTAGAAATGGGGCCATCTTGGATTTAGTCATCACAAATAATGTTGATATAGTATCAAATGTGGAAATTGGACAACCTTTGGGAAACTGTGATCACAACACAGTCCCATTTGACATTGAATCATAAAAATAAAACTGTAAGGGGCTAACAAAAACTCTCCATTTTAAAAGGGCAAATTTTAATGGTTTAACGACGGACATACATATAAACTGGGACAAAGAACTTATGGGTAAAAATGCTGAACATAAATGGACAAAGTTTAAATCCTTACTAAAACTATTTCTTATCACCATATACCATGGGGAAATAAAAGTAGAAGAAGTAAATTACATCCAACGTGGCTTAACAATGACTTAATGATCAAGATAGAGAGTAAAAATAGGCATTTATATTATACTAAACAAGAGGGGATAGAGACTGCTTTACAGGAGTACAAGGAAATCAACAAGGCTTGCCAAAGGGTTAATAGACTGGCTAAAATAGAAAATGAAAATTTAGTTGCAAAGAAGAGGGGAGCAGGAGAAGTTGTGGTTCAGATTAAACTTGGAGCCATTTTGCCCCGCATTCGCCAGTACCCGATGAGTAAAGAAGCAGCAGAAGGAATCAAAGACACCATTAAAGGACTGCTTGAGAGTGGAGTCATCTATACAACTGTAAGCAGATGCAATACTCCTATATTACCAGTCAAGAAGGCCACTACTGGAAAATGGCGAATGGTGCAAGACCTTAGACCTATAAATGACATTGTGACTGCTGAATTTCCTGTGGTACCAAACCCTGCTACCATCTTGTCAAGTGTACCTGAGACAGCTGCTTGTTTCACTGTGGTGGATTTGTCAAATGCCTTCTTTAGCATTCCACTGTCAAACAAATCCCAATACCTCTTCACATTCAGCTATGAAGGCCAACAGTACACATACACACGATTGCCTCAAGGATATTGTGGATCTCCATCCATCTTTAATCGTGTGGTAGCAAAGGACTTGAGAAACATTGCTCTGCAAGGAACTTTAATCCAATATGTGGATGATTTGCTTTTGTGTTGCAACGACTATCAGGAGTGTAAGCAGGACACCATCACACTTCTCACACAGCTTGCAGAGTAGGTACATAAAGTCAACAAAGCCAAGTTGCAATACTGCCAACCCTCTGTGATTTATCTTGGACATGTCATCTCTAACGGCAAGAGGTCACTGACTCCTGAGAGAGTTAAAACCATAACCAAGACCCCCAGACCAGTAACAAAGAAGCAAATGGAAACATTCTTGGGAATGATTGGGTACTGCCGACAATGGATATGTGATGTTGCCATTCTGAGTCATAGCCTGAGACGTGCAATCCTTGAGCCTGGAACTGGAAAGAACATAGAGTGGACTGAGCAGATGGAAAAGGATTTTGCAACCTTGAAAGGAGAAATTTCTTCAGCACCAGCACTTGCTATTCCTAACTATGAGAAGCCTTTCTACTTGTTTACAGTAGAGAAAAATGGATTTGCATCCGTTGTGCTCACTCAGAAGTCATCAATGGGCCATCACCCAGTGGCCTACTTTAGTTGCCAATTGGATGCAATAGCACGAGGATTTCATCAATGTGAAAGAGCATTGGCAGCAGCTGCATTTGGTGTGGAAAAGGCAAATACTATCACCTTGGGACAGCCAACCACCTTGTATGTTTCTCATACAGTGCATGCACTACTGGCAAGAACAATTTCCTGCCTTACTGGATATGAAGTACTGCTGACCCAATCTGAACTCACCATAGAAAGATGTAAAACTGTGAACCCGGCTCTTCTTCTAGCCACTCCAGAAGATGGGGAGCCACACGACTGTGTGGAAAAGATCCATACAGAAACACTTTTGAGAAAAGACTTATCTGCCGATCCCCTGGAAAGTCCTGACTTGGAGCTGTTTGTGGATGGATCATCCTCCCTAGACCCAAATGGAGAAAGAAGAACTGGAGCAGCAGCTGTGGAAATGAAAGATGATCAGCCAATCACCATCTCAACATTAAAACTGCCAAAAATCCAGTCAGCTCAACATGCAGAATTAACAGCCCTCATTGAGGCCTGCAAAATAGCAAAGGACAAGAGAGTTAACATCTACAGGGATTCAGCTTATGCTTGTGCAGTAGCTCATGCCCATGGGAAGATCTGGCAAGAAAGAGGATACCAGAGAGCTGCTAACTCACCTGACAAGCATGCACCCCTGCTTAAGGAACTCCTTGAGGTCATCCACTATCCTTCTCAAATTGCCATCATGAAATGTGCAGCTCATACCAGAAGAAATGATAGAATCTCTAGAGGAAATCATGCAGCGGATGAAGCAGCCAAAATAGCCAGTGAAACTGGAGAAGCAAGGACCCTGTCGAAGCAACTTCCAGAAAAAATCATGGGAGTCCTTAATTCCCAATCACTGCAGCAATTGCTGGAGCTGCAACAGAAAACACTGGTAGCTGAGAAAGTCACATGGGAAGCAAGGGGCTGTATGGCAGACAAGGAAACAGGGATCATGAGACAAGTCATTACTGGGAAAGTTGTGTTACCATCCTCCCTGCTAACTGAAGTACTGAATCAAGCTCATGGCACTGAGCATCTTGCCAGAACCCAGATTATGAAGACACTTGCTGAAACATGGTATTCACCTTATATGGCAGAAGCGGTACAAGCCTTCATAAACAAGTGCCATATATGCAGGAGTCATAATCCCCTAAAGGCCACTGCTAGTCCTTTGGGGTTTATGCCTCCTCCATTGGGTCCGTTTTTTGACCTGGTAATTGACTTTATTGACATGACTGAGAGACGGGAGCATTACAGATACATACTAGTAATTGTTTGCAGGTATTCTAGGTGGGTGGAGGCTTTTCCTTGCAGGAATGCAGATGCTATCACATTAGCAAAACACTTATGCAGGGAGGTTTTCCCCAGATTTGGGATATGCTACAATTTACAATAAGATAATGGACCTCATTTTTCTAATGAGGTAATGAAGGAAGTGACTACCAAATTAGGAATCAAGCATAAGTTTTCCTGTGTGTATCACCCTCAATCAAATGGTATAGTGGAAAGTTAGACAAGATTTGCCATCAGAATGGTCTGAGTTGGGTGTAAGCCTTACCCTTAGCCCTAATGAGTATGAGGAATTCAATAAATAGGGTAACCCACTTGACACCTCATGAGATAGTAACAGGGAGACCTATGGAGGTTCCTCATGTCAGAACTAGCTCTTTAGTGGCAGGAATGGATATTTTGCAACAAGAGCTAAAAGATTATGTCCAGGCTTTGGTTACTGTCTCCAAATCTGTTTATTTGCAGGTACACAATACTCAGCCTGTACCTACCAACACAGACTCCAAGACCACATCATTTGGGCCAGGTGATCAAGTATATATAAAAGTCTTCAAACGGAAGTGGATCAGCCACGGAGAGAGGGTCCATATTTGGTCATCTTTGCTACACCTACTGCTGTGAAGGTTGCAGAAAAAAAGTACTGGATACACAATTCTCACTGCACCAAACACCTCTTATAGGGCTATGCAAAAAAAAAAAAACTAGCAACCACTCACGGAGAATTATTCTAGTATAGAGCAAACCACAGACTACATAGACTTTACTACATTTACAACAATATCTGTTACTGCAGAGAGACTAAAGAGACAAAGGCTATCCCCAAAGATAACAATAATGCTTAGGAGGTTTTCTTTTTGGATTCTTCTTGGACTTTTTGTGTTTACATTCAGGGGAACCTTCGAATATATTTTCTCAGACAGTTTTGGACAAAACTGGACTGAGATAAATGACACTGTTAAGGTTGTGAATCCACGAATTAAGAGGTCAAATAATACATATACCGATATTGATGCATGGACTGAAAAAGTGTACGTAAAAATGGTGTCTAGCTATGCTGATAAACTACAATTAACCAACTGTTGGGTGTGCTCACATATTGCTACTCATGGCAATATGGGAATTCCTCTCCTAGGTATGCCAGCTGAGAATTTTAGTGTTAGCCACCTGTCCTCTATTGGAAATAACATCATAGCATACTGGGATTTTTTCACTTACCTGGAAGGTGCCATACCCTTAGGAAGTATAAATACACATAAGTTGTTGATGCAAGACTACCCTAAAAGAATAAATGATTCCCTTGCATTCAAACTGGCAGGTACAGTGGAAGGGTATAATTGTTTATCAGCTACAGGAGTAGGAAAGCCTGTGGGTAACTCAAAATGTACTAATTTCACCATCCAGTTTGCTAGAACCAAAGAGAACCAGTACATCCCAGGAGCCCCCTATTCTTGCAGAAATACTTCATGTACTGGAAAAGGATGTCCTTATCTCTATACGAGACTGGTAGCTCTAGCCTAAAGCTAACCCAGACCAACATTTGTACTACCTTTAATTTATCCCTTGCTGGTGTGTTTAACCCCACACCTCCTAGCCCAGCAAATGATGTATATTATATTTGTGGAAAAAACGCCTACAAGTGGCTGCCCCCAAATTGGATAGGGAGCTGTTACTTGGGACAGGTAGTCCCTTATGTGTATCATTTAAAACACCTCCCCCAGGGACACCCTAGAAATGTTAGAAGCACAGAACTTGGATGGGATACAATTATTGAAATCATGGGGGTAGTGTACACATCAGCTGGGGTAGCCCAAGTGCAGATGCGGCTGTCAGTTCTTTCATGTCTAATTGAGGAAGCCTTAAATTCTAGTATGGCGGCAATAAGGAAACTAACCCAGGAACAAGTCCAGATTAGAATGGTAGCTCTCCAGAATCGGATGGCTTTAGACTACATACTTGCTGCAAAAGGAGGAGTGTGTGCATTAGTGGGTAAAGAGTGTTGCACCTATATTAATGATGAATCAGAAGCCATTACTGAGGATTTGGATAAATTAGAGGAAGTAAATAAGAACTTAAACAAGATAGACGTAGGAGTTTGGGATGAGATGTTCTCCTGGTTAGACTCCCTTGGAAAAAAAATATTTGCTTTCTTCTTAATTTGCATTGCTTTTCTGATTTTGCTGTGTACAATTGTATCTTTTTGCAAAGCTCTTGTTAGAAAGGACATAAGGTAAAAGGTGAAGAGGACCCCATGTGATGTAACACTTCCACATTGTAGGACAGGACCTGGATGTGATTGGGACATTGAAATCCCACCATTAGGACTTCCATATGTTGGTATTGGAACACAGACCATACTGTGGGTTATGCGATATGGCTTAATGGGCACAATAATCCCTGCCATAATCGATTCCCCAGTGAGCTGTATCCTTCAGGGACAAGAGTCTCTTTAGGAGCCAGTTTGAAGAAGATGCCTTTGCTTCCTATCATACGTGTCAATTGTATATGCATTTCTGTAATTTGTAATCACAATGTTTGTAACATCCAATAAGAATGCACCCCTAGGTTAAATAGGTTTATACTGTTTGTACTTTTTCTATAGTTTTGTTTTAGACGACACTTTATAGTGTCGTAGAGGGGAATGTAGGAGTTAAATATCTATAATTCTTAAGTAGATATAAATATATAAGAAAATAGTAATTACTGACCTTATTAATCAAGAAACCTAAGGAGGAGTTAATTCTGCTTTTACTCCAAGGTTTCTGCAAACTTTGATTCCTTCAATACAATTAAACGTATATGTGAGTAGAGATAAAGCATTGTTGGATGGGGGGGTTGTGTGCAGAACCTTGTGTATGTTTACTGAATAACTAACATTGTAGAACCTTGTGTATGTTTATTGACTAACTAGCATTGTGTGTAAAACCTTGTATACATTTATTGAATAACTAGTATTCTGTGTAGAACCTTATACACGTTTACTGAATAACTAAAGTTGTTTGTAAAATATACACTGCTATCACAAGAAAGAGTTACTCATTTGTCAACATTAGTTACAAATCCTTGCAAAAACTGAATAAGAATGTAGGATTTGGAGTAGATCTTTAGTTGAACAACAGATTTGCTGTCACTCTGTTTGTTTCACCTCCAAGCTTATATTAAACCGAAAATACAGAGTTTTCGTGTCCTATCTTATTCTTCTGGGGGCGAGGGCGAGTCAGTGAAAATGTTTTTCTTCAACAACAGCCTGTTAATATGATATGTTAAGATAACATTGATAACTAAATATTGTTAGATTCATATACACACAATATTTTAGTTCTTCTGACAAACCTGTTCACATGTCCCGAGCCAGGAGCTCCATCCGTCTCCATAGTGAGTCTCGCTGCCGGTGAAACTTCCTTTGCTGTTGATGCTAAGTGGCTCCCAGTGCCCAGAGATAGATCTGTCGGTTGAAAGGCCTCTTTCACAAGAAACCTGAAGAACAAAGGGAAACATTAATTAATAAGCACAAAGTAAGTTACGTTATACTGGACTCACTGATAATTCAGGTAGAAGAAGTGAAAAAAGACAAAAACTATTGTAGAAAAACTATGACTATTACAGTTCATGTTTGATTACACTTGTTTCCTACTGAATATTTAATAAAATAATAATTACAGATTACAATAAGATAGTGTTGTTGTTAGATTTATGCCATTAAGATTTTATAATTTTCTAAAATGTCATCTAGTTCATTAAACTTCAGCCATTATCCATGATTACTGATATACTATTATTTGCATGAAGTTAAAACACTATGTAATATCCAATAATAACAATAATTTTCTACTAAGGAACATCCCTTCTGTAAGTTTATAGCTCACAAATTTGACCTTCGTTTATCTGTGGCAATTACTAGGTATTTGGAAGGAATCATAGTCCAATTAGCCGACTTATTTGTGTGGCATAAAAACAAAATGAAGAAAAGTACAATAAATGTAAAAAAATATATTTTTACCTCCCTAACCCACCCACAACCGCTCTCCAGGTTATCACTGATCATCACTGCTATCCCAGCTCTTTAGAAGCTTGCCTATGTAATCCACAAAAACACTACATAACTTGTAAGAATCTGAGCATGTGTAACCCCCAATGATTGAGAGCAATTAGCATGGAGAGTTAAGAAAATATATATAACTACCTGGGGATTTTATTCTGAAGTGGTACACATTTCATTTTTAATTTTTTTACTCACATTATATATTTATCTAATAAACAAAAATATATTATGGAATTAAATCCCACTCTTGCTTTGAAACCACATAGTCTCTTACCAAAAGTACAGGATGAATTGATGATGCAGTTTGGTGTTGACGACTGAAGAGGATCCCGGATCTTACTGGAGGTTCTGTCTTCTTTTGGAAAATGGACACCTGCTCTTTGCACTGTTATTGGATAATAAAGACAATATTCATATGAGACCATCCATTGTGACTGTTACATTCATTCCTGACTCATCATCTGCTGCTCCAATCTAATAACTTCTAAAAACGTTTTCTCTTTATTTCCTATTAAGCACAAATATAAGGCTGATTCAATCAAGTTGGTATAATTGGCAAAAAAATAATTTGTGTAACATCTTACAATTTTCTGATAGCATCATTATTGTACATATTCGTAGGCCAAAGGACTGTGTTTCCATCCTTGTCTCCTAACTTAATCACTATGCTGTCCCATTGTCTAATGTCGTTCAGTGCTTTGTTAATCATTTCTCTTTTAGGTTTAATATTGGTAAGTTCTCTGCAGACTCAATTAAGAAAGGTGACAGTTGCAGATGAAATGGTATTTCGATTTCTATACAACCTTGACAAACCAGGCCCTCACCTCCATCAACCAGTGATAATTTTCAAATAAATGGTTAGTCTTACTCTACTTTGCAACTAACATTTTGTTGTCTATTTTAGCCAGTCTGATAACTCTTTGCAAGCCTGTTTGATTTCCTTGAAGCAGACTCTGTTCCCTTTTTTTGTATAAAGTTTAAATGCCGTGTTTTTTTTTTACTGTATCTTGATCTTTAAATCATTGTTAAGCCACATCAGTTGTCCATTTATGTTCAGTATATTTATCTCTCATTTCTTTCTCTCGGTCTAGGCATTGTATGGCTGCCCTTAGACCATTAAAATCGGTCATTTTAAAATTAAGAGTTTTTGTTGGCCCCCAAATATTTTAATTCATTCTCAAATGAGACTGTTTTGTGATCACTGTTTCTCAAAGGTTTCACCATTTGATTTTATATTAATATTATTAATGATGGATACATCCTAATAGGTTCTTGTATAATCTGGGCCATATAATGATCTCTGAGTGTACTCCATAACCTGCTCCTCTTAGCTGAACTGCTGGTTTCATTCATTCAGTTTAGTTAAAATCTCCCATTATTAGAACTTGACGATGCTTAGCTGCATGTCGAAACTGTAATAATAATTAGAATTCCTGACTTTCAATTATATTTGGGTGTTTATAGCATATTCCTACCAATATTCTTTTGGAATTTGGAAAATTTGCTCCACTGTTTGACTCCGCTCACAAACGGATTCAACATTATTGCTAGTTACACCATAAATATCTTCATTGACTATAGGTTTAAATTCAGGCTTAACATACAGACAAACCCCTCCTCCTCTTTTACTATTGCCCCTATATTTACTAAATAGGTTATAACCGTCCAAATGAATCATCTAGCCATGAGAGTCACCCCACCACAATTCAGTAATGCCTATTAATTCCCATTTCTCATTAACTGCTAATAGAGCTAACTCTCATTTTCATTGGCAAGCATGCATTTATGTTGTTATGACTATGCAGTTTTGAAGTGCTTTCCATGGTACCCGGAGTTGAGAGTGCACAAGACGTGCACGCCGCCAAGTGTGCTCCCAGGAAAGCGCACAACCAACACCAGCGCTCTCCAAAACGGCAGTGGGCATAGGGAGAGGTGGCATGGGGATAGTCACCCAGCAGAGGTGAGACAGCTGTGTGAAAGGGGATAGGGAGAGGTGGCACTTACCTCATCCACATCGCTATGCCTTGCAGGAGGACTGGCAAGTCATAGTGATGTTGATGAGGTAAATGGCACCCCGATTACGGTGAAAGGGGGAAATAGAGGAAGAGAGTGGAATGGGGAGATTGGGGAAAGAGAGAGATGGGAAGGAACATAGAGAGAAAGAGGAGGAGGAGAGAGAGAATAATGGGGAGAGAGATGAGTGGTGAAGGAAATGGAGAAAAGAAAGAAATGGGGAGAAGATAGAGAAGACAACTGCTGTTTCATCAAGGGGCGCTGATGTTGGTGCGCGCATTTTTCAGGCAATCTGGGCGCGCACATGGTGGCGCGCACGTCGCGTGCGCACAGAAGTCGTGCCACCGCCTTGCACTGTACTTGATTTACCTAGACTCACACTTAATGCATGGTAATCTTATTACTGGCTACTAACCACCTCCACAATCTCAATGCCCATTATGAACAAGAAAACAGGTATAAGGGGACATTAGCTCCATGGTGGTTAATTGACTGGTATTTGGAGGGCATTGAATAGGGGCTATGTTATCTGCCCTTGTTGTAATTTTTTTTCTCTCTGCAATCCAGACTTACCTAATTCAAATTAGTGAGATTCAACAGGAAATAGCAAATCCAGTTTTCACAAGGGGTCCTTCACACCCGATCCCTTGCTCTCCCATGAACCAATCTACATAACCATGGGGGTTCCATTGAGATCCCCATGGTATTTAATCTATTTACCAAGTGTCATAGGGGCCCTTAAAGGACCCAGTGGCACCTAAAATGTAACCCTCACCACAGGGGTCCCTAACAGACACCCTCTTGCATAAAGAGTTAACCCAGATTCCACAAGGAGCTTCTAGGACCCCCATGGCACATCTAATTATTAACCCCTGCTGCGGAGGTCCTTGAAGGACCCTCACAGCGTCTAAATATTAATTGCAATCCATGGCGTTCCTTAAAGGGCCCCCCATTGTATAACAATTAACACCCCCAACATACCAGGGGATCTATAAAGATCCCCATAGTATCCCCATTAACCCCCTAACTACCATGGGGTAATGGTGTTATGGTGTTGCTTAAAGGACCTCCATGGTACCTAAATTAACCCCAAACTACCATGGAGGATTGGGTGTGAGCGGGGAAGGAGGCGATCAGGAGTGAATAGGTAAGGGGAAAGCAGCCCCAAGGGCATTTTTATGACTTTGTAGGTATTATAGAGAGAAATATTTCAAGTTATGAGTTATAAGTAGTTTTGAGAAAAATTGAACTGAAAAGAGATTTAGTGCAGAAGCAACTCATAATATTACTGATATGAACAAAAGCATTAGGAAAGATTCCTGTAATTTGCATGTCTGCTTTTTTTTCATATTTTACAGGTGGCTCACTCACAATCTTGAAAAAAGGGGTGAATAGCATAGTTAGTAAAATTACTTATCCCTTTTTAGTGGTGTAACTATACGTTAGAGCAGGTTAACTATCTAAGTAAAGGTTATAGAGCTTGGCTTGTTTGCCAGATACTCCTCCACGTTTGTTTTTGTCACGGATACTGAGCTCTGTGATCTGATTGGCACATAAAGGCAGGTACTAACTAGCTCAAGAGCCAATCAGATTACAGTTGAATTGTAAGTTGTGACAGGTACAGCTCACATTACCCTACATACAGAGGTCATATTAAAGGTTTATATTAAAGAGCTGTCTTAGAGCAGGCTAACTATTCATGTGAACGTTATAGAAGATTAGCTCATTTGCCAGTTTCTCCTCCATGGTTGTGAACAATTGAGGCTGCCATTTTTTAAATGTTTTTTTGTCACTGGCACTGAGCTATGTGATCTGATTGGCTCTTAAGTGTAGGTACTAGCTCAAGAGCCAATCAGATTGCAGAAGAGTTCAAAGTTACAGCTCACATAACCTAACATACAGAGGTCATAGCATCAAATGACCGGTACAAATATAGTAACATTGAACAAACAAAGTCTATGATGAGGACAGAGGAAAATAATCTTTCTTTATAGGAAAAAATATCAGTTTCTTTTACCTGTTGGTGCCAGACTTGCTGTTATAGCTATTTGCAAGAAGATCCAGTCAGTCAGTAATAATGGCAGTCAAGACAGACTGTTCCCTGGAAGGTCTCGTTATGGAAATAGAAAGCTATGAAGAATAGTCAAATATTTGATGGAGGCCAGGAGTCACCTCTTCCTCTAGCTACAAAAAAATACAAAATGTTAAGTGTTAACATTATTGTCTGTTGTATACTGAGAGTGTTACAGTAAACCAGCAAGGAGAGCAAAGCAGAGTTAAGTTGAACCACATGATGGAATAGTATTGTAAGGTCTGAGAGGGATTTAGAGAATATGATGACATAGAGGGAGAATAGTGAGGCAGAGTGGAGTAAAGTCATATGAGATTTGTAAACATTGGTTTTATGAACTTGAAGAGGCCTTAGTCTAATTATATGGTTGAAGTTATAACAATATAAGATTGTTCCTCATATTGTGTCCTTCGTCTCTATTATTACATCTCATTACTCCTCTGCCTCCATCTTTTCTATGAATATATCCTCATAGTTTTCTATTTGCATAGGCTCTTCAGGTTGGGCATGACATTTTTACAGATTAGCCATCTTCCTACGAAAAATACAAAATATTAATATTCACTCATTCATTTATCTATCTATCATATAGTCCACGTAATTGTATCTATAATATAGTTCACGTAATATAAGAGAGAAGGTGACATTGAATAAACCTTCAAATATATGGTAATCATCCAGAAAAATAGGAATTCAAGAACTAGATATAATCTTTATATAAGTTTACATGATGTGAAACTTATGAACTTCTACTTTAGATAGTAGGTTAGTGGAATATCTTTCCAGCTGAAGTATTAGTGACAAAAACAGCAAAGAAATTCAATGACCTTGGACCTTTGCTGCATAATTTTATACTAAGCTTTTATATAGATACAATTGGCAGGCTAGATGTATTGTTTGGTTTGCATTTGTGGTGACATTTATGTTTTGTTTATTTAATACTTGAAGGCAAAATCATTTGTTTACTTTTTACCTGTTTGTGACCCTGTTAAGTCTTGGGTCCTTCCTTCACTCCTGAGAATAAATTAGCAGAAGAAATTAGTGTATATCACAGTACAAGAAGGTGCTGTGGTAGAAGAGGTTGCAGGCCTCGTGCTCCTATTGTGGCAAAACAAATACAAAATATTAATATTATGGGAGAGTGATGTATAATAAAGATTGTTTCTTTTTCAAGTCAATTTGTTCCTCACCTTCCAGAAGAGGAGGTACTGGGCCTCGTGCTAATTTTGTGGCTAAAAAAATACAAATATTAATATTATGGCAGAGTGATGTATAATAATGAGCCTCATTCAATTGCGGCATTGGGAGATCCGGGCTTCCGTAAGGGAGTCCGCAAGTTATTTTGCTATTCAATGGGCGTCATTTTTCGGGCTCCGCCTGGGTTATGGGCTCCGCCCTCTGATTTGTTGCGATGGCTAACATCGCAAGTTCAAAGCCATCGAAACCTTTGATCTTTCCTGGCTGGAAGAGTTCCGATCGCTAAAATCGCGAATCGCTATTCAATTGCTCCGATTCCCCCTCCCTAACCACTCTGCCAAGGCTCTGCCAAGGCCGCAAATGGCAAAAGTCGGTACACAAGTCACGGACTCCAAGGAGGACTCGCAAAGGGCTCAAAGACATGTCCGGAGCACTTTAAATGCAAATAAAAAATCCATACTGTACTTCAAAATACGGGGAAAGTGATGAAAGATATTAGAATTAATTGCACAACAGCCTCAAGCCCGCAAATCGGCAATCAAAAATTATTAATTTGTCGGTTTCAATTCAGGGTTGGATCGATCTTGGGAATAAATGAGTTAATACATATCAGGCCACCCACATGGACTATAACATTGACTTTATTCATATCTATTGATGTGTACATTGCGGGTTTGTGGGGCCGATCGGATATCGAACCCCGAATCTCTAGTTGATTGACATGTCATCGTCATGTTTTACTGACATAATGATGACAGGCTCCATTTCTATTGGCTGTTTCTAACTCGGGAGTTAGGGCCTTGCTTAATTGATCATGTTCCCGCCCTGAAATGCTATTGACGATTGCATGGTTTACAGTTTTGGCTTTCGGGATGTAACTTGCGGGCTTGATCAATTGAACAGCAGCGCAAGTCTAGCATGCTGTGGGCCCCCAGCAGGCCCACAGACATACAGCCTACATCCCGGGAGTTGTGGCTTCCGAATTGATTGAGGCTCAAGGTTGTTTGTTTCTCAGGTCAGTTTGTTCCTCCCCTTCCAGAAGAAGAGGTTTCAACTTTCCTGCCCTTGTTCTGACAAAAAAAATAAATAGAAACTATTAATATTATTGGAGAGTGATATATATAGTAAATGAACATGGAGAGGAAAGGAGTATCTAGATGAAGCTTAGTGTGGGAATGGGACTGTGAATGAATATGTAGGGATAATGTGCAACAATGCTACATTATAGAAAGGGTAGCAGATAAGTGGAAACTTCTACCAATAAGGAAGTACAAGGGGAAAGCAGTAAAATAGTTCAAGCATGCCTGGTGAAAAAAAGGTCAACCTCTTCGATTGTTTAAGCATGTATGGAGATATACTGAGCACAGTTTTTGGTTCATATCTGCTGTCAAATCTATTTTTGTATTTTAATTACACTGGGAACAAATATTAATTTGTTTACTGTACCTTGTTGGGACGCTCCAAGTGATGTATTATAAGGTTATTTCTTTCTCAAGTCTCTTTGTTCCTCACCTGCCAGAAGTAAGGGTCCTATGACTCCTGTCCTTGTTCTGGGTAAAAAAACAAAACATAGCAAGTATTAATATTATGGGAAAGTGATGTATATAATATAGTAAATGAACATGGAGAGGAAAGGAGTATCTAGATGAAGCATAATGTGGGAATGGGACTGTGAATGAATCTGAATTAATCTACATAAGCACTCCATCACAAAGCACCCCAGTTGTAAACCTTTTTATCCAGAATGATCACTCTATACAAAACCTGAAATTGAAAATACTTGAATTTCCAAAAGAAATGAAGGACATAAATACATTTGAAATGAAGATTATCACATTGTGCAACACTAAAGACTACAGGACTTAACAGTCAGTAAGTCAGTTGTCTGTCGTCCCCTATCTAATCTAACAAAGCTATCTATAAAAATCTATCTAACAGAGCTATCTATAAACCAAAATAAAGAATTAGGGAAGGTTAGATCCCAAATGAAAGGCCTCAGCGCTCGGTACACTGCAAATAAAATGTAGTCTAATTTGAGGTACTGTATTTATCGGCATATAACATGCACCGGCGTATAACACGCACCTCCTTTTAAGAAGGGAATTTCAGGGAAAAAAAAAATTAAAATAAAGAACTTTGAAGCAAAATCCTCAACCTCCCTCCTCATCCTCAACCTCCCTCCTCATCCTCCCTCCTCAACCCGATCCTCAAACCCCCCATCCTCAACCCCCTCCTCCACCCCCCATCCTCATCCTCCTTCCTCAACCTCCCTCCTCAACCCCCTCTCAACCTCCCTCCTCAACCCCCCAATCCTCATCCTCAACCCCCCTCCTCATCCTCAACCCCCCCTCCTCATCCTCAACCCCCTCCTCATCCTCCCTCCTCAACCCCCTCTCAACCTCCCTCCTCAACCCCCCAATCCTCATCCTCCTTCCTCAACCCCCTATCCTCATCCTCAACCCCCCTCCTCATACTCAACCCCCCTCCTCATACTCAACCCTCTCCTCAACCTCCCTCCTCATCCTCCCTCCTCAACCCCCTCCTCAACCTCAACCCCCCTATCCTCAACCCCCCTCCTCATTCTAAACCCCCCCCCGCATTCTAACCCCCCTCCTCATTCTAAACCCCCCTCCTCATTCTAACCCCCCCCTCTCCTCAACCTAAACCCCCCTCCTCCTCAACCTAAACCCCCCTAAATACACCCCCCTCACTTACCTGCTTCTGCTCCGGTCTCCGCTCCGCTCCTTGACACAGTGCGCCAGTGCGCCACGTCATTAGCATATACCGGGTGTCGGGGGGTTTAGGTTGAGGAGGGGGGTTTAGGTTGAGGAGGGGGGGGTTTAGGTTGAGAGGGGGGGTTAGATTGCGGAGGGGGTTTAGTGTGAGGAGGGAGGTTGAGGATGAGGAGGGGGGAGGGAATATCGGCGTATAACACGCACCTATGATTTGCCCTCTATTTTCAGGGAGAAAAAGTGCGTGTTATACGCCGATAAATACGGTATATATTTCAGTCAATCGAGTATACACTCTTCGAGAATATCAATTTCCTACTAAGTCTTTCCAGTGTCTATTTCTGTTGACGTCAGTAGATGTATCTGTATTTGGAGAATTGCTGCTTCTTGATATACACAGGTCCCAGTGGTGTATCTAGAAGAATATATGAAAAAAGAGATGGGGTTAGGGAGAAAGCACAAAAGGAACTCCTAGTGCAAATTATTCCAAAGGACTTGATTGTCACAACTCGATCAATTGGTCTCTCATCTGAGTTTACCTCAAAGTGTATGAGGTATTAATGATCATATAAAGTAATCCAGTTAATTTTTTCAATGTATTTCCTCCAATATTCACTTTTCGTTACATGGTTCAATGATGTTACATAGTTACATAGTATTTAAGGTTGAAAAAAGACTTTCAGTCCATCAAGTTCAACCTTTTAAGATCTCCTTTGATCTGCAATATGCAGATTAACTATTAATTCATTTGTTGTTAATTAATTATTAATCAATTATTTAATGTTTTTTTTGTTTGTTTGTTTTTTTATTATTATTAATTAGTCCAGAGGAAGGCAAATAGAGTAAAAAAAAAATAAAAACAAGCGAGACTTAGCCAATTGTCTAAAGGGGAAATGTTAAAAATTTGGATCATTGCTGTCTCTCTAATTATCCATGATAACCCTGAATACCCCTTTTAATTAGAAATAAATCTAGTCCCCTTTTAAAGTTATCTATCGAATCCGCTGTCACCACCTCCTCTGGTAGAGAATTCCACAGATTAACCACCCTTACTGTGAAGAACCCTTTTCTTTCTTTGAGGTGGAATCTTTTTACTTCTAACCTCAAGGGATGTCCTCTTGTCAGTTGAAAACCTCTTGGCACAAAAAGCTCCCCCGACAAATCTTTATACTGACCCTGGATGTATTTATATAAGGTAATCATATCTCCTCTTAGACGCCTTTTTTCTAGAGAAAATAAGTTTAATTTGGTTAGTCTTTCTTCATAACTTAGCCCCTCCATTCCCCTTATTAGTTTGGTTGCCATTCTCTGTACCTTTTCCAGCTCTAAAATGTCCTTTTTATTAAGTGGTGCCCAAAATTGTACTCCATATTCCAAATGAGGGCATACTAGAGATTTGTATAGTGGCAGAATTACATTTGCTTCCCTGGCTTCTATACCCTTCTTAATACATGCTAATATTTTATTTGCCTTTGCAGCTGCTGCTTGGCTTTGAGCACTGTTACCTAGGTGGTTGTCCACAAGCACTCCCAAATCCCTTTCAATATCTGATACACCTAGATTTGCTCCATTAAGATTATAAATTGCATGGCTATTTTTCCTTCCCAGATGCATAACCTTACATTTATTCGTATTAAATCTCATCTGCCATTTAGATGCCCATTCCTCAATTTTATGTAAATCCCCTTGGAGGGAAAGCACATCCTTTTCTGATTGAATTACCTTGCACATCTTTGTGTCATCAGCGAAAATGGAGACCCCATACTCCAATCCTACCTCTAAGTCATTAATAAATATGTGGTATGCCAACTCCCAAAGCTTCAGTCTTTTCAACATTAATTTGTAGGCCCGACAGGGCGCCAAAATCGCCTAGAGTTGACAACAAAGCAGGAATCGATGTTGACGGTTCCGTTAATGTGCAAAGAAGGTCATCCGCAAAGAGCGAACATTTCAAATGGTGAAGACCCACCCGCATTCCCTGTATCTCAGTGTTGCATCTAATCTTTTGAGCCAAAGGCTCAATCGCCAGCACAAATAGCAGTGGAGATAGTGGGCATCCCTGCCGGGTCCCCCTCTGGATGGCTATAGAGATGTTCTCTGTTCCCGGGAGTTTCAGGCAGGCCTGCAGATTTTTGAACAGCGTTCTAATGAGTTGTACGATTCTCCCTTCAAATTTGGCCAGCACTGCGTATAGATACGACCACACCAGTGTGTCTAAGGCTTTTTCCATATCGAGGGCTAACACACAGAGGGGGGATTTGCACTGGGAGGCTAAGTGGATGACATTCATGGATCTCCTGATGTTATCCGCTGTCTGCCGATGTTGAACGAAACCTGTTTGATCCTTGTGGATCAGATCTGGGAGGAATCCTAAGATCCTGTCTGCAATAATTTTGGCTAGCAGTATAAGGTCCCCATTTATAAGGGATATAGGCCGAAAATTCTTTGGGTCTAATGGGTCCCTGCCTTCTTTGGGAAAGGCAATTAAGTCCGCCCTGTTTAGCTCCGGGGGCATTGGTTCCTCATTTAGGATGGAATTAAACAGTTGGCAGAGGTATGGTGCTAGAATATGTGCAAAAGACTTGTAGTAAGAGCTGGTAAAGCCGTCAGGGCCGGGGGCCTTCCCTGGTTTCAAGTTGGTGATGGTTTTTAATATCTCCTCTACTGTTATATCTGAGTTAAGAGTAGCCGCGTTCTGGTCTGAGACTTTGGAAAGGTCGCAGGAATCTAGGTAAGACCTGAGAAGATTCGAGTTCGGTTGCTGCTTCATGGAGTTAATCGAGCTATAGAAATCAACAAACGTTCTCTTGATGACATTTTGGGTAACCGTTATCTTCCCCTGTGCAGTTCTGATCCGCAATATCTTAGACTCTGCTATCTTAGACCGCAGCTTCCTAGCTAATAAGGAGTCTGGCTTGTTGGCTTTGGAGTAGAATAGATGCGTGGTTCGCCTAAGGGCTTTCTCCGTTTTGTGGGAGAGTACTAAGTCTAACTCTAGCCGACACTGATCTATCATCTGGCGAAGTCTGGAAGAGGGGCATGATTGGTTCCTTAACTCTAAGTCCTGCAGCTTGATGGTGAGTTCCTGCTCTTTGAGTTTACGTTGCTTTTTAAAAGCAGAAGCCAACTTAATGCAGGAGCCCCGGATAAAGGCCTTATGGGCCATCCATACCCAGCCTATGTTTGAGTTACCCGTCCTATTGCACTCAAAGTAAAGGTGTAGATCCTTTTCAATATGTTCTGACAGCTCAGGATGGAAGGTTAGGTTGAAATCCCCTCCCATCACCATCATGTGTCCAGAGTGAGGCTCCAATAGCCTCAGGATATGCAGTAGTGATTTGCGTGGTGCACTGGTGGGAGCATAAAAGGAGATGAGGGATCTATTAGTCTCCAGGACAGTTCCATGGAGTATTACATAGTGTCCCTCTTTATCCACTACTTTAGACTCTAGCTGGAAGGAGAAATTGCGATGAATCAGTATCGAGGCCCCCGCTTTTTTGGTAACTTGGGTAGAGGAATAACAGGTGGGATAGTCCCTGCTAATATAATTAGGAATATGTTTGCAAGCAAAATGTGTTTCCTGCATGAATATAATCGATGGCTTAAAATCTTTGTAGTACATAAAGGCCTTCCTTCTTTTGAACTGGGAGTTAAAGCCATTACAAGTGTATAGTGTGGGGCTATGTTGTCCAGTGATCTTACCTTGTCCTGTCAGGCTGATCAGGCACCAATCAGGTAGATGATGTTAGTTATGGACTTCTGTATGCTTGTATGAGGGCCTCTGGAGTAGTAGCAGGGCAAGCAGACTCCTGGAATTTTGTCTGTCATGCCGTCTTCCAAAATGGCGGCTTCCCGTTCTGCTGTCTAGTTGTCAGGTCTATTCTGGGCTCTGCTCTAATGCTGGCTTGCCCACAGGAGGTGATGGCTTGGAAGGTTCAGGACTTTGTCCCACTTGGGTGCAATAGGGCTCTCTTGGCTTTGCCTCCCCTCACTGGATCCCCCACCATACCTTGCTCCTGGCAGAACAGCAGCTGACCCAGCTGGAAGGAGAAATTGCGATGAATCAGTATCGAGGCCCCCGCTTTTTTGGTAACTTGGGTAGAGGAATAACAGGTGGGATAGTCCCTGCTAATATAATTAGGAATATGTTTGCAAGCAAAATGTGTTTCCTGCATGAATATAATCGATGGCTTAAAATCTTTGTAGTACATAAAGGCCTTCCTTCTTTTGAACTGGGAGTTAAAGCCATTACAAGTGTATAGTGTGGGGCTATGTTGTCCAGTGATCTTACCTTGTCCTGTAGAGGACCCACCAAGGAGAGAGCGGCCGGGAGGGAGCCGGTACCCCACACCCCACTTGAAATCCAAGCACGGCCCACTTTGGCACGGAGATGGAGAGAGTACACCAGGGTCAAAAGGGACAAAAATTAAATAAGTAATAACAACTTTGTAACTTTTTGCAATTAGTAAAACTAAACATTCATAAAAACAGAATGATTCCTTCAAGCACATCTTCCTACACCAGTCGTCTTATCCTGGCACCTCGGGGAAGGATGAGTGGACCTGCCACTCTTCCAAAGGACCCCAATAGGAAGGGGTTGGTAAATTCCAGGGGAGGAACCGAGAGAGAAAGCAACAAATCAGAGTATGTGGGGAAGTCTTTCCGGATCTAGGAATCCTTATGTAGTAAAAACAATAGAACCAACAGCCAAGTCATCCCTTAGGGAGATAAAGCATCAGAGCTTAAAAATAGGTAAAAAAACTTGATATTCAGTCTCTTGATAGAAAACCGTCTATAGTTCCAAGAGGAGCAAGATTCTGTACAGCCGCGCTCTTGTCTTTTTTTGCTGTCTTCTGGTCACAAGCCGCTTGCATCTGGGTCCTCTGAGACCGCTTCATTCAACGCCTGGGTAGGCCGGGTCTGGGGTGAGGATGTGAGGCCTGCCGCTGTAATCTCAGTTGTCTGAGCCCGAGCTTTATACGGGACAGTTGACCATTGCCGCTTGTCGTTGGGACCTGGCCTTTCCCGCCGGGGGTCTGATCTCCCGTCCCCTTCTGCTTCCGGGACCATGTGAAGAGATTGGAGGATTGCTCAGCCGTCTTCAAGTGAGCGGGCAGTGTATGGTTTGCCCTTGTACTGGAATACCAGGGCAAAGAGGAAGCCCCACCGATACTGAATGTTGTGTTGAATCAGCACTCCCAAGACCAGCTTCATGTCTCTGCGCTTGGCCAGCGTGATGGGGGAGAGGTCAGCGAAGACAAGAAGTGGAGCATTATCAGGCCCCTTGATATCTGGGGAGTTGCGGGCTTCTACTAATACCAAGTCTCTTGTTTGTTGCCAAGGAAATCAGATGATAACATCTCTGGGCACCTCCAAGTTTCCTGTAGCCCCTAGGGCTCTATGGGCCCTTTCAATTTCCAGCCGAGAGGCCGGGACCTCCGGTAGGATCGTGGCCAGTGTCTCTGAGACATATTACTTCAGATCCTGAACCGCTCTGGGAATCCCTCTCATTCTTATGTTGTGGCGTCTCGAGCGGTTCTCAAGGTCTTCGTACTTATCTTCCAAGGCCGTAATGCGAGAGGAGTTCTGATGAATCTCCCGCCTATCCCGCTCTTGTGCCTCAACGATCTGATCGGTGGTCTCTTCAAGCAAGTGGGTCCTTTGGCTCAGTTCATGAATATCTTTCTTGATGGCATTAACTGTTTTGGTCATGTATGCTTGTAATAGACCCTCAATCTGGGCCAAGGAGCTTTTAGAGAGGTTCATGTCGGGGTGGGGTGGGTCTACAAGGCCATCATCCCCCGATTCTCCTGAAGGGTCTGATGCCACCTCCTCCGTTGCTCCTGGAGGTTTGCAGAAATCTGTAATTCTTTTTGTTGGTAGGGCTCTCTTATTTCTCCCCATTTCTTGCCATCTTGTGACGTGTAATGAATTGAACATAGGATCAGAGTGTACCAAAAAATTGTCCTATGGATCCTATTTAGGAATCCTTGAACAACCAACCAAGGTTGTACAGAAACACCTTTTATGCAGCCTTTATTTTAATTATTATTGCAACATACTAATTTAAAAAAATCAATCTTAATTTGTACATTTAAAATATTGTTAAAAATGCAACGATTAAAAAAATCATATTAAACCCAAGGTTTTTAATCCTTTGGGTTTTTTGACATCCAGCAAATTATTAAAGGTTTATTTAGGTTTTATTTTTGTTGTTATTATATTCTTTGCTTTGATCACAGCTTTTTTATTTCATTACTTTATTATGCTTAAGTCAATAAAATATTTTGTTTTTCAATTCAACTGTATTTGTGTATTTTTGGTAATTTTTTTCCTTGATCAAATCCTTATCAGGTACCCTGGATTTTAATTTACATAAGATTAAGATTTTTACATAAGATTAAGATAAGATTTTATAATCCTTTTATCTGTTTATAGTTTTGTTTATTCATACAGCACTTCACTTGAGTATATGCTTTAGGTGCTTTTATGTTTCTTTTGTGTTAATGTTTTACCCTGTTTATTTATGTTAATTTGTGATTCTATTACTTAAAGTGCATTTTAATTCAAATTGTACTATTCAAAACTGTTATCTTAAAGTGCTTGTGCTATTGTGACTCAGTGCTAATTTATTCTTATATTGTTGAATTAACCTTTTACCTTGTGACGGTTAGTTTGTCACAGTCACTACTTTACCTTATTCATTTATAGTGCTGGTGCTGTGCTATTTTAAAAAAATTATACACTCCTGATTTTATGCTGTATCTTAAACTGTAGGTTTCATTAATGCTTCTGTCTATTAGTTTTTTAAAAGAAGGTAGTGTCCTCCTTTTTCTTCTGTTTTTCTGCTTTAATTATGCTTTTACTCCTTTTTCTTGCTTTTCTATTTTCTTATTCTTGTATATAACTCTGTTGTTACTATATTGTAAACTTGTGGTGAACAAATTGGCTTCCTATCATTCTTTTAAGTTAGTAGTGGTCCTGGAGCTATAGAGCTATATCTATCATGCTCCACGCTATGATGGCGTGGTCTGCGCTGTGATCGCACTTACTGATGATGTCACAATCTCCCGACACGCGTTTCATGAGGCTCTATCAGTCTCTCACTCATCAGGGGCTGGATGTTCGGGGTCCCAGCAGGCGGTCAAAATATTTTAGTAAGCCAGCTGTTTAGTGATAGTACGGTTGCCAGTTATAGTTTCCTGTGCTGCTGTGCTAGCAATCCATTAGTACCCCCCTCCGGATGAGATTCAGTCCCAGGGGCGCATTGCTTTAGGCATTGGCCTCACTGGACACATGCCCTTGACATATAAAAAAACTTGATATATAAGGTGTTGAGGACACGGCCAATCAGGCTCCCCAATGGCAGTGTAGCAGGATATAGTCCCAGACAAAAGTAATAAGAAAAATGACTCTTGTGGTATATTGTGTGTTACCACTGTTGTCAGAAATTATGATGATTGTAGGCAGGCCAGTAGGGGTGCAAGCAGTACAAAAACAGGCCACTGGATGGCAGCAGTGCTCCTCTAGTACTCTTAATGTTGGGGGATCTTTTCAAGAAACCACCTTAAATTGCTTATTATTCTTATCTATTTTTCTGGGTTATGCAGCTGTCCTTTCCAGCCCACTTTTGTGTCAGGCTGATCAGGCACCAATCAGGTAGATGATGTTAGTTATGGACTTCTGTATGCTTGTATGAGGGCCTCTGGAGTAGTAGCAGGGCAAGCAGACTCCTGGAATTTTGTCTGTCATGCCCTCTTCCAAAATGGTGGCTTACCGTTCTGCTGTCTAGTTGTCAGGTCTATTCTGGGCTCTGCTCTAGTGCTAGCTTGCCCACAGGGGGTAATGGCTTGGAAGGTTCAGGACTTTGTCCCACTTGGGTGCAATAGGGCTCTCTTGGCTTTGCCTCCCCTCACTGGATCCCCCACCATACCTTGCTCCTGGCAGAACAGCAGCTGACCTTCCTCTTGGCAGCCCTCTCTCTGTTGCAACACAAAATGGCGGCCGCGTTTTCGCAGGCTTTTTGCCTTCAGCAATGGCGGTGTCTAGGCACTATCCTCCGTGCCCCTCACCTCCCAGGCTCCGGCCGACGTCACCAGGGGTCCTCCAGGGGCCCTATCAAGGTACACTTCCTCACCACCTCCTTGCTCCTAGCCGTGGCTGCTTCTGGCCTTCATCTGTGCAGCCTTCACTCTGGTGCGGCACAAAATGGCTTTTAGCTCCCGGCTATGGTGGGGTCTGGGAGCCGTCACCACGGGTCCTCCGGGGGCCCTGTCCGGGTCCGTTGCCTCAACACCTCCTCCAGACGGCGGTCGGTGCCAGGGGTCTCGCTCTCCTGCCTGCAGGTGTCGCTGGGTTGCTCTGGTCTCCACGCGGGGCAGCTCCCGCCGCCTCGCCCCGTCTCTTCCCCTTGTCTGTCTGCTAAGGCGTTAGGGTCTATGGAGAGTGAAGAGTCGGGAGCAGGGCTGGGTCCTCCGATCCGCCAGGGCCTTCCTCTTCTGCCTTTGCGACGTTGGGCCAGGGGAGGGCCGGGCACTGCGCCGACTGCTGTGGTTGCCTCTTAGGCTCTGTGAGTGTTGCATAGCCCCTGACCCCCCTTGCGCCGTATTAATCTGCTGCGGGGGCGAAGCAGGTGAGAAGAATGCTAGGCAGGGGTCAATTGGGGTGACTTTCCCCTCCGAAAAATGAAAATTAAGCCCTTTCAAGAGCAGAGCTCATCCCTGGCACGTCTGCTCAGTGTGCCCGGTAGCCACGCCCACCCCCAAGTGTCCTTTTCTTTAACTGCAGTGGACCTTTAATCCTTCAGGACTTTTCTTGCGCTGCCCCTATTCTATGGAACTCCTTACCTCGCTCCACTAGACTAGCTCCATTGTCCAGCCTCAAAACCTCACTAAAAACACATCTGTTTAAAGAGGCTTATCACCTTCCACCCTAACAGGCACAACAGTTCTCTAACCCTCCCTTACCACACCCAAAACCTTTAAATTGTAAGTTTGCGAGTTTTCAATCTTGCATCCTCAACCCCCTCCTCAACCTCCCTCCTCATCCTCAACCTCACTCCTCATCCCCCCATCCTCCCCCCTCAACCCCCATCCTCATCCTTCCCCTCAACCCCAACCCCCCTCCTCAACATCAACCCCCTCCTCACCCCCCCTCAACCTCAACCCCCCTCCTTAACCTCAACCTACCTCCTCATCAACACCCCACCCTCTACACGACCATCGTCATCCACAACCCCCCCATCCTAATCCCCCTCCTCACCCCCCCTCAACCTCAACCCCCCTCCTCAACCTCCCTCCTCATCAACTCCGTCCTCAACCCCCCCATCCTCATCCTCATCCCCCCCATCCTCATCCTCAACCACCCCCTCCTCACCCCCCTCAACCTCAACCCCCCTCCTCAACCTACCTCATCCTCATCAACCCCCCCTCAACCTCCCTCCTCAACCTCCCTCCTCCTCATCAACACCCCTCCTCAACCCCCCATCCCCCTCCTCACCCCCCCTCAACCTCAACCCCCCTCCTCAACCTCCCACCTCCTCATCAACCCCCTCCTCACCCTCCCTCAACCTCAACCCCCTCCTCCTCCTCACCAACCACCTCCTCACCCCCGCAACCTCAACCCCCCTCCTCAACCTCCCTCCTCCTCCTCATCAACCCCTTCCTCACCCCCCCTCAACCTCAACCCCCCTCCTCACTTTCTCCCCTCTAAATACCTCCCCATCACTTACCTGCTTCCTCTCCGGCCGCTGCTCCGTCTTGACCCCGGCACGCATGTGACGTCACAGGCGCGCCGGGTCATTAGCATATACCAGGTAAGTTGGGGGAGGTATTTAGAGAGACACAGGGGGGTAGAGAGACAAGGGGGGGGTTAGAGAGACACTAGGGGGAGTGACTCGAGTATAAGCCGAGGGGGCCCTTTTTAGCCGTAAAAAAGGGCTGAAAAACGTGGCATATACTCGAGTATATACAGTATATATATATATATATATATATATATATATATATACACACCCTATATTCTAGGAGCCTTCAATGTAGTTCTTCATAGAGATGTTCTATACTTTAATAAAAAACATATTTATGAGTATATGTGTCTATATATATATATATATATATATATATATATATATATATATCAGAGTCTTCTTGACTGATTTCTGTCTTCTCATGATATGGCCAAAATATTTGAGCTTTAGCCTCATGATCAAGCCATCCGGTGAACAGTTTGGCTTAATTTCCTGTAGTATCTATTGATTGGATCTTCTTGCAGTCTAAGCAATTCATCATGTCATCTCATGTTTGACCACATCCAATTTGCCATGGTTTATAGTTCTAATTTTCCAACATCCAATGCTAAATTGTTCTTTACTGCTTACTTATTAGATCAAAAAGACCCACATTTTTACCTTCACCCACCCCTCACTCTCTCTGTTATCTATCCATCTTCCAATGAATATTTTGCTTGTCTCCATTCTATGCCTCCTCCCCCCTGCAATATAACATCTGAGAGAATTTAAGATTTTCTCACTGTAGCTTCCTCAGTAAATGCTAGATATCTTGAATAACTCCCAGAGATTGGCGGTGATATCGAAAGTCACAAGACCATTGTGTATACTCTCAAGCTATTTGTCTTACCATTGATAAGATCTATATCCAAACTCAGAAGTCTTCTGGGACATACAGAATACATGATTAAATTGCAAAAGCAATTTGCCTCTTTAAGCTTTATCCCCCCCAGAATAGTTTTGGCTCCTACACCGCAGATTCAGGCACACGTAATATCCATTATATTAAAGATGTTACCTAAAAGGACAACCTCAATACTTCTAAGAGTCTTCCAGGACCACCTTTCCGGCCTGCTTATTAATAACTATAATGCACTGTACTGAATGGGAATATAAGTTGATGAAACACATGTCTATAGGGTTTTAAGAACAATCAGATATGCTAAGAAATAAATAATAATTCATGGGTTGCATCAACAACAAAAGCGTACTGCCAATAGAAACCTCTAAAAGCCTCCAGTGGAGTTCACCTGCATTTGTAGAAAAAGCCACCTCCCCCTTTGACCCTACAATGAATGGATACCAGCAGCAACTAACAGTAAGTTTAATATTGAATATTACACCAATAAATAAGAATTTTATTAATGATAAATGTCTAATTCAAAGATGTAGCCCATGTTAGGGAATTAACAGGACCTAAAACTACGTAATAAGTCTAGTTTATAACCCTAACTGCTATGGTCCAGATTTATAAAGACCTTCTGGTATTCATGGGGGTAAGAATTAATAATGATATAATAGCAGCACTTTGGGTCCTTTTAGTACAATTATTTAATTTAGTCAGTTCTTTACTTAGTCACAATCAAAACTAAACCCCAATAAGGCCCTCCACTCCAGTGGTCTATGGTGATCCTACATTGTAATAAACACCCTCCATCTCTATATGATCACATAATTGCCCCACTAACCCCTAAAGGGCAGTGATCTACAGATACATATTCTATTAACCAAGTTAATCAATGATTATCAATGTATATTTTGGGATATTACATCAATTATGTTTGAAAGTTTTGCGGTTGTCAATAAAGCTGTGTCCTTTACTGACTACAACTTAACAATGTTTGTCATATTTTATGATGGGGAAGTATAATTGTCTCATACATGGTTGGGGAAATCAAGTTCTAGTCTTAAGTTTTATGTGGTTGGATTAAATCCAAAGGATGAGAAGGTTTCTTACTGGTATATCCTGTAGCCGATAAAATAGACAGACGCAAATGGTTTGGTCTTGATCTAACCTGCCTGGATCCTTCTTCCCGTAAACTTCAGATAGGCCTTCCTGTCCTTCAACTAAAGTACAATGTCACTGCTAGTGTGTTAAATTCTGAAATTATATCACACACAAAAAAATAAGTAAAAGGAAATATATGTAAAAAAAATCCATATATATCATGAGAAAATAACAATCATATTCTTGGCAATGTCTTGCACCGCATTATGAAGCTGACACATATTTAAAATAAACTGCCCTTTTATTATTTTCATGATCTTCTTATTTTAACAGGACCTTCATTTACATTTTGAAGAGCCTATGGGGCTGTTACAACAAACTAAATTTGTTTGAGCATTTTGGGGTACCAGTGTGTCACGTTCTGCCACTTCAGTTGGACTTGGTAAGAACCTGGTTCAAACCTACCTAGCAGAATTTACACGGCTGGTAGCAGAAGATGAACTAAACCCAAGTATCATGCCCAGAAGCTTACTTCAGTAGATAAGGATATTAGAAACACAATAGCCACTGACTGTGACTTATCTATCACCGGATACCTCATACAATCCCTTAGAATTAGGATTAATTCACAGACTGACACTCACACCTTGATTAAGTCCCGATACAACTGCCACACCTTTATTTAGACAGTCACATTTATACAGTTTTCTGGGCACAGTCTGGCCAATCATGGCAACCCCCACTCCTTAGGTACACAGAAGGGAGACCAATCAGCAGTAGCCTGCCCCTGATTCACTGGGAGACCCTGTAAATCTAGTGGTATCAGACCTTCAATTACCCCTGTAGTGCAGTAAGCTAGTTTTTAGGGCAAGCTAGCTTATTCTAAGTTAACATCTCAGTGGTACTTTAAGTAGAACAATACTAGAGACCCTCTACCTTATTTTCTTACATGACCTGCTTATCTTGTTAGGCTGTGGCCCCATTCATCTGATCTTCTACGGAAGTATTAATTTGTTGGCAACGTCTTTCTGTGCTGAGAGACCCCTTATGTCCAGTGTTTCTCCCCTTATCCTTGGGACCCCATCGCTATAGTGTTTTAGCTTCCTTATGGACAGACCAGCAGTTTCATACCAAACATCCACATAATATTACAACAACCTACATGTTATACATGTAATCAGCATACATAATAATAATAATACATAAATGAACAGAACCATGAAACAACATACATGTAACAATACACCCAGAACTATAATAAATAGGGGAACCGCACCATAGCATTGCCAGGTTTACAATTTTATTCCCGGACAATTTCCTAGCATATATATATGTATATATATATATATATATATATATATATATATATATATATATATATATATATACAGTGGATATACAAAGTCTACACACCCCTGTTAAAATGTCAGGTTTCTGTGCTGTAAAAAAATGAGACAAAGATAAATCATGTCACTTTTAATGGGACCAATAAACTGTACAACTCAATTGAAAAACAAACTGAAATCTTTTAGGTGGAGGGAAGAAAAATAAAAAATAAAAATAATGTGGTTGCATAAGTCTGCACACCCTCTTATAACTGAGGATGTAGCTGTGTTCAGAATTAAGCAATCACATTCCAAATCATATTAAATAGGAGTCAGCATACACCTGCCATCATTTAAAGTGCCTCTGATTAACCCCAACTAAAGTTCAGCTGCTCAAGTTGGTCTTTCCTGAAATTTTCTTAGCCGCATCCCACAGCAAAAGCCATGGTCCACAGAGAGCTTCCAAAGCATCAGAGGGATCTCATTGTTAAAAGGTATCAGTCAGGAGAAGGGTACAAAAGAATTTCCAAGGCATTAAATATACCATGGAACACAGTGAAGACAGTCATCATCAAGTGAAGAAAATATGGCACAACAATGACATTACCAAGAACTGGAGCTCCCTCCAATATAGATGAAAAGACGAGAAGAAAACTGGTCTGGGAGGCTTCCAAGAGGCCTACAGCAACATTAAAGTAGCTGCACGAATATCTGGCAAGTACTGGCTGTGTGGTGACATGTGACAACAATCTCCCGTATTCTTCATATTTCTGGGCTATGGGGTAGAGTGGCAAGACAAAAGCCTTTTCTTACGAAGAAAAACATCCAAGCCAGGCAACATTTTGCAAAAACACATCGGAAGTCTCCCAAAAGCATGTGGGAAATGGTGTTGTGGTCTGATGAAACCAAGGTTGAACTTTTTGGCCATAATTCCAAAAGACATGTTTGGCGCAGAAACAACACTGCACATCACCAAAAGAACACCATACCCACATTGAAGCATGGTGGTGGCAGCATCATGCTTTGGGGCTGTTTTTCTTCAGCTGGAACTGGGGCCTTAGTTAAGATAGAGGGAATTATGAACAGTTCCAAATACCAGTCAATATTGGCACAAAACCTTCAGGCTTCTGCTAGAAAGCTGAACTTCATCTTTCAGCATGACAACGACCCAAAGCATACATCCAAATCAACAAAGGAATGGCTTCACCAGAAGAAGATTAAAGTTTTGGAATGGCCCAGCCAGAGCCCAGACCTGAATCCGATTGAAAATCTGTTGGGTGTTCTGAAGAGGGCTGTGCACAGGAGGTGCCCTCGCAATCTGACAGATTTTGAGTGTTTTTGCAAAGAAGAGTGGGCAAACCTTGCCACGTCAAAAAGTGCCATGCTGTAAGACTTATACCCAAAAAGACAGAGTGCTGTAATAAAATCAAAAGGTGCTTCAACAAAGTATTAGTTTAAGGGTGTGCATACTTATGCAACCATATTATTTTATTTTTATATTTTTTCTTCCCTCTACCTAAAAGATTTCAGTTTGTTTTTCAATTGAGTTGTACAGTTTATAGGTCACATTAAAGGTAGAAAAAGTTCTCAAATGATTTATCTTTGTCTCATTTTTTTACAGCACAGAAACCTGACATTTTAACAGGGGTGTGTAGACTTTTTATATCCACTGTATATACATAAAACTATTTTTTAGAAATAGAAAACAGAAAATTGGCTTGTGCGCATGTATTCACCCCCTTTGTTATGAAACCCATAAAAAGCTCTGGTGCAACCAATTACCTTCAGAAGTCACATAATTAGTGAAATGATGTCCACCTGTGTGCAATCTACGTGTCACGTGATCTGTCATTACATATACACACCTTTTTTGAAAAGCCCCAAAGGCTTCAACACCTAAGCAAGAGGCAGGATTTCATATGTTTAAATTAAAATGAAATTTTAATTAATAAAAGTGTTTTGTGTGCGTCACCGCTGGGGGCTGCCCCAGAAGGTGAAAGACTGGATACTGGAGAAGTCCCCCAGGCCTGAGAGTGAGAATCGGGCGCGAGAGCGGGCACATGAGGAAGGAGAGGACTCCAGACAGGGCTGAGAGAGACTTAAGGAGAGACACAAGGATACCAGGACTGA